>JARGYV010082774.1:0-22686 GCA_029532675.1 Ornithodoros moubata
AAAAAAAAGTTATTCGAGGAACTTCATTCATGCATGGCCATGGTGAATAATTATTCTTAAGGAACATCGGTCAAGGGGCGGATATCGAAACTGCAGCCGTACAAACTGCTTTAAACCAAGCGAGTCTCAAAACATTCGGGAATAGCTGGAAACGTGTTTCCCATCTGCTTTTCCTCCGTTGCTTTGATTCGGTTCGTCGTCAGTCGCCGTTGACGACTCTCGTATTCGAACAACGGAGGCTCGGGACGCCTAGCAACAGCCGAGTGAAAGCTTATCCGCTGGCTGAAAAATCCTAAACAGGCACGTGCTTCGAGTTTCCGCCCTTGCAGTCTAATATGCAAATGAGATCGAAAGTGAGACAACATCTATGAAAGAGCTCAGAAACCATGCGGGGCCTGCTTTGCACGACAACGAAGCTGTTTATCAGAGCTTCACATCGTAGCTTCCAGTCAGATGGCCGTATAGCACGTTGGCGCACAAGGGGAATTCACCTGGGAGGTGATAGGTTCGATTCCTGCGGACGGCTGTGCTGTGTTGAGTTATCCTGTGGAATTTCACCTTGCGATCACACCACATGCCGACACAGTTTGCTCTGGTATTCTTGATGTTGGATGCCTTGTAGAGGCATTATTTATATAGTAGCACTCTACATCCCCCTTTTTCTCTCACACACACACTTTTTCACGGCTTTCTGATTGCATATCTGAGTTTCCAGCTTTCGATTACTTTTCGAGGCACTTCCACATTCGGCTATCCTTATGAAGCAAAGTGGTTCTCACTGAAAGGGCTGGCTAGCTGTAATCTCGATCTCCCGCAAAACGTTAACCAAGACGTTAGCGGATATGAACGTTCTGTGGCTGATCATAGCTTCTCTTCCAATATAAGGATTGGTTCAAAAAGAAAGTAAAAATTAATGTGCAATGCACGTACTGTATCCCCGAGTATTGCCTGTCGTTCCTCGTAAGTATAGCACCAGAACACTGCCCCAGACACATCCTTTATTCCAGAAAGGCGCTTGCCACGTTATCGGATGTAGTATATCTAATTGTGGCTGAGGCAAGTGAACAGCATGTATTGTGCTGCCTATTATTGTTACGTATACAGGCAGTCACCGGTTAACGCACGTTGGTGCAATTATCTGACGATGGAGCGCTGCCCTTATATCGCGGTATGAATGCGTAAGGGCAAGAAGCAGAACCGCAAAAACGAGTCAGTGGTGAGTCTCTGATGGCCCAATAAAAATATCCCGCTTAACGTAGAGGTCGCGATGATGGGCGATAATGGCGTGGCTCATAAATACGTCGTCCTAAGTGCACTTTATGATGCGGCATGGGACGGAATTTTGTAGTGCGGTCAAGGGTTGTGCTCAAGCAATGACATTTTCGGTAGATGTAGGGATATATAGAGCAGCTGCGAGGGATCCACGCTTGCCCAGGAAAAGGGCAGTTATGATATCGCTTGTCGTAGCACCCTCGTGGCGCTGGGTTTTGGTGAGTTCTTGGTGCTATATCATTGCTTTTCGAATCACATAGGATGAATGTAATTCACTTTGGTACTCGTGCACACTTGTGGATCTGTATTGGGTTGGGCAGTTATGACAGTATAGTGTTACCGTCGAAGAGGTAACATGCAGAAAAAAAGGTTTATAAATTCATGAACAAGAGCAATGAGATCATGAGAATTGAGATCATGATCAATGAGAATTTCTGCCTGCTCACTTGCAAATAGAGCTTCCGTCAAGGGCTTCGTCTTTCATGCATGACCGTATATTGCACCGCGATGACAGCTTCTCTTTGCGGTGCACTTTGTAGCAGCTATGGATATCCCATCGTGCATTTCTTTTCCTCCCCACCTAACGTCTTTTCATATTCCTGGCTTGCTATTATAGCGTGTAGTTACGCAATGTGCAAGCCAGACTGCGCTTAGCTTCAATTTCCCTTGGGGCGACACCACTGAGCATCGTTTCCCCTACAGCAGAGCTGCAATCGTTGCCTGAGACTTCATTGTAGTGCTCTTTGTAGGTCTTTCAACGTGCCTTTGTAGGGGATGTTTACTTACGTCTGCGGCGTATACCATTCTGGCTGTTATAAACGGCGAACGGGCTTTCATCGGGAATTTTACTATGTATGCACTGGGACTGCACCTCGCATCCGTTACTGAAATTCCTTTCTGTGAGCCCACGGCGCTTTTTTTTTTTACGATTTACAGGTTTTTGTTGAGTTTTTGAGATGGTGTTTTGAGCAGTTGGTCCAACGGACTGCTGAATAGATGTGTCTCAATTTTAAAAGGTCATATCGTGCGATAAGAGGTGCAGTATATAGGGGATGTAGATCTGGGCAACGAAGTATTATTTCACGTTTCTAACATGGCAATATCTTTGAGCTTGTTTACTTTAATGGGAACAATAAAATGGATGTGGTAGCCCTCATCTAGGTAGGTCTTACGAATTTACGTTTGAGGGAAACTACGTTTTTAAGACAGAATTGACGTTTGCCAAGGCTACATAGCGTGCGAATATTCAGAGCCCATCTGGAAGTATTCAATAACTATAATTTCAAAATTCATATATCATGCTTCGTACCAAAGTCAAATGTGTCCTGGGACGGGGGCATAACCACACGCATAGTTCTGAAATATTACTTTTTTCTCGCATCTGAGGCGACCGCCTTGTATATCTCGTTACCACATTCTTCGATGTGAGCACAAGACGTGGGTGGTGTTGCCCCATCTCGGAGATGTGGCCCTGACCAACCAGCGTGCCACGTGGTGTCACCCGATCTGCTCTAGGATCTCAGTTATTAGCAATTTTATGGTCACAGACAGGACCCCGTTTGAAATTTCGCCATGGACATCAAACGTGAGCAGAATTCAAACGTCAAGTTTTGTGTTAAACTTGTGTCCGCAACGGGAACGTCTGAGATGATTCGGCAGGCCTATGGCGATGAATCAATGAGTCGGACAACGTGTTTGGAGTGGCACGCACGTTCTAGAAGTGGCATGGCTTCACTGCACGACGATGAACGGTCAGGAAGACCACCACAAGCAGCACGGAGGAAACTGCAGAGCAAACCAAGGGTCTAGTGCATGAGGATCGCTTGGTCACGATAAGACAAGTAGCTGACATAGCCAATGTGTCGTTCAGAACCGCTCAGGCAATACTCACGTGCAATCGGAACACGCGTCGCGTGACTGCCAAGTTCGTGCCCAGACTTCTTTCCACGAAACAAGAGCATCAAGTGTCGAAGTCTCTCAAGTCATCCTCCAGGAGGCATGGGATGACCCAAACTTCATGTCAAGGATCATTACTGGTGACAAGAGTTGGGTCCGCGAGTGCGACTGAGGGAGGACGTTAGACAAAAAACGTCCAGAACTATGGCGTGAACGAAATTGGGTTCTCCACCGCCACAATGCTCCCTCACATCCGTCATTGAAAACACGGGAGTTCCTTGCACGTAACGGCATGATCGTTGCTCCCCGCCCCCGTATTCGTGACCCCGTGCGACCTCCTGTTCCCTGAGCTGAAGTCGCGGCTGAAGGGCTGCCGATTTGACGACGTCCGGATGATCCAGGTGGAATCGCTGAAGGTGTTTCAGTCGCTGGAATAACAAGACTGCCAGGAAGCGTTCTGACAATGGCAGCGCCGCTGAGAGCTATGTGTAGATGCCTAAGGACTCTACTTTGAAGGGGATAGGGCTAAAATTTGAATAAATGATCTGGATGTATCTTTATAGGGCTTGTCCGGGAACTTTTTGATCAACCCTCGTATTTATATATTTTATACATTAGTTTTTAACCGAAACGGGAAGACGGAGAAGGAACGATTCTCTCCGGTTGCTCTTTTTCAGCCACCTCCTTTGTCAACACCTTCTTATTTGGATCAAGCGGGTGAATACTAAATTCGTAGGTCCCTGGTTCGAGGAGAGGGAAAGAGCAAACAAACAAAAACGACTTACTGCTTCTTTGACCGCCTGGAATAAATGTATGCCGAACAAATTAATGGCTAGAAGAAACAAAATAAGAACATCACTATCGTCAATTCAGCTTACTTCTTTCTTTTGTTTTTGTGAATTCCATTCGACTTAAATTCTAACAGTTAAGGTGCTTATCTTATTCATAAGCTTACGCAAACGGGAGACAGATTGCAGATCTCTTACACCTTCTCTGTACCCTGATAGAGAAGGTGTAAGACAGACAGACAGACATATGTCCTCTGTATCGTTTCGTGATATAGGTGGTTCACTGAGCTTGGTCCTGAAATCATTTCCTGTTCGATTCTACCCCGAGGTGTGAATTAATAGTTCCATGATGCCGCCATTCGTTCAGCACGAGAGACCATTGTAGTTCATTTTTGTAACGTTATATACTTGGCGGCTACGGGTGCCGTCACCGCATACAGTGGAAACTGCTGCCCAGCCCGTCAGACACATCAGAATCCCGTGCTCTGTACCTTTCTTTTTCCTCTTCTCTCTACCATGCCACTGATGCGTTATCTATAAAAATGGCAGGGCGATAATGTGTGACCAACGGCCGAGGCCTAGCTACCCGCTTGTTCCCAATAGCGATTTGCCATTAACGTTTCCGCGCACACATTTTTCTAATGACGAACGCAGCGGGCAAAATACACGGTTTCCGAATACGCATCAGGAAAAAGGGAAGACGGGATAAAAGAAAAAAAGCTGGGCGATTAATCGATCACTTTGCAAGCTGATGACACCCACTAATAGCTTCCTCCCCTCAGAAGTGTGGCGCTGGGGTCGGCCGTCTTTCACTTCCGGTCAACCACTTCTTTCCGAGTGGACTTAGCTCGTCATCTGGTGTGGTTCACACAGAGACCCTATGGGAACCCATAGGAAAAGGGGGCAAGGTGAACCAATACAAGATTAATGCACATGTCATTAAATGTACACAAGATTAGGTTGCGTTTCGTCATGTGTAAGGTTAAATATTGCATCGCGACAGATGGTTTTCCTTCGTCATGTTGTTGGGAACAGCCATATGCTTGCCCGATGATGTTTTCAAGTTACGGGGCACCGGCCACGGGGATCGACCCAGCGCATCTTCTGTGCTTGTATGTGTGCTCGTGAGAAATTATCAAGGTGACCTCGATGAGACCATAGTGTCTTGTCTGTAGCTCACATTATACTCTCCGGCCCATCTTCTGAATTCTTAACGTGGCTTTCACAGCCATCGGGTGGAGAGCCGTTGTATAATGAGTGACAGCGTAAATGTAAGCCGCTGCTGAATTTAGTGTCATTATGGATAATGCTGCACAGAATATAGGAATAAGGTCTTAGGAATAAGGCTTTGCTGTCGCTGACCATCTCGTTTTCGGCGGTATCGCCACCAGGATCACAATCATCACATTTGCCCTTTTAATACTTCCGCATTTTAAAGCGAATTTTAAACATCTTTTAAAATCATTATAAGAGACGGCAGAAGGGAAAAAAAAGACCTTCGCACTCCGCAGTTAATGTACAATTCTTGTTGTTTTCGTGAACATTAGTGCTGTCTCCGGTGTGTTGCAATCAAGGTGATATATAGCCGTGAGACCTACTACCTTCAAGAAAGCTTTCAAGGCGGCCTCTTACTCCCTAACAATCAGTGGATTGCTTCGCAAACTAAATTGCTACAGCAGAGAAGGAACGATGTGATTTGCGGAAATTCGCCATCCGCGCCGCCACCGCCGCCGTTTTCTTCTTCGTATGTTTTTATTCTTGCTATCGTGTCCTAGTGTCTTGCAGGAAAGCTTCCGATCCTTGTGATTGCCATTTCGGCTGAAGCGCCTGATCCTGTCTGAGATGGCCTCATCAGTTGGCTGCCCTTTAATCACCAACGACTAAGATCGGAATCCTTTAAGAAAGGCAACCGATACCGTCCGCCTCGTGAAGAAAGCGGGAAGAAACGTTATTTCCCGCTAAGTGCGGCTTCCTAGCAGCTTGAGTGCAGCTCATCAAGGACATCGGGCGAAAAATTACTCTGCGACACGAGCAGGAAAGTCCATCTGTCTTGGAAAGAAAACGCGAAGAGATGCAGCGTGCTCGAGACAGATTAGTTCCAAGTACGTTGCTTCCAGGCATCCCAATGCAGTTGCAATTCGTTTTCTTCTTCAATTGAAATGGAGAGTTAATACGTATCGGTTTCAGCAGATGGGAGCGTCCTGAATTTTTAACTTCCTTAAACGAGCCTTGTGTATCACGCCATATGTTAAAACAGGTAAAAACAACGAGAAATCAATATAGCGGTACTGTGTGCGTGTTCATGCACGTAGTATGGCACTTTCAACGTGCGTCACAATGGCGCGTCGCGGCGAGAGGAATTCGATTCGCTTCGAATACGTACCAGGACTTCAGGATGTTTCATGGGCACAGGATTGATGGGTTCCCTTAATGGCCCGATGTAATCCGACAGTCGTTATAGCAGGTCTGGTGGGTATAGGCTCGTGTTGTGTTGTGAGATTGCCGTTTTCCATAACGACAAAAGCGGCGCATCCAGAATCCTGAAATGTACGTAAATGCCTGACCTATACCTGCTCTGACAATGTTCTGTCGTTACTTAGAACTGGTAATTATATGTTTATTAAGGGAGGCTGATCGCGAGCTTTACAACATAGCATATCGGATGGTACTCGTGAAAGTCATGAGCGGATTTATTCCTGAGCTCCATAGCGTGTTTTGGCATCTCCAATATCTCCGTCGAGCGTATCCTCTTGCTTGGTAAGACAAGTAGCAGCGTTGTTCTTTCGTAGTGACGTGTAGTTTGTGTGTTGGTACACAGGTACAGATAGCAAGTAGTACTCGTGACTCAGGTGTTTGTAATCTACGCAGCTTGTGATCGATCGATCATGTACCAACATTTGCTATTTGTGACAGGTGAGAAGAAAGACCTGTGCCACATGTTTGGCTTGTATTGCATTCGTTATTCGTTCATTATATTCATTATATTGTATCATTATTCAACGAAGTGCTCAAAGTCAACGAACGTGCTTTATTTCATCTCTTCTAATAGAAAGTCGAATAGCTCACGCGGATAGAGTCTTACTTAAAAAAAAATATCATCCATTTCTATTTACGCCATATTCACATACTTGAGATGAGGCAAATAAAGCTGTTTCAGGCACATCCTAGGCACTCTTTTCATGCTCCGCCGTCATTTCCGCCGTCGAGTAAGAGAAGATGGAATGTCGCTGCCGCAGTGCTTGCAAGATATCACCATGTCTTACAGCATAACGGCGCAACCATCACAGTCCAAATAGCGCAGCTCGCCCTGCTTTTTTTTTTTTTTTTTTTTTTGTCCATGCTTGCGATTTCTGGCCTCTTTCTGTAGATCAGAAGTGTGAGGCCGCAGATGGAGCCACTACATTATCAGTCTTGGAGAAGACGTCGTCTAGCGCTAATGACAGTGGTCGACGCACATGTTGACATTTTCCAGAGGGACTGCGTTACTTGTGGAGATGGTGAATGGCGCGTTGCATGCCGCATCAAGTTCATTTTCTTTTCCTCTAGTAGTGGTGTATATGGGACCCAGAACTCCAACAACAAACATGAGACCTCTAGATTACAGTGTGGCGTCGAAGAGGGTCCTCTAGCTGTCAG
Organism: Ornithodoros moubata; assembly: GCA_029532675.1. Taxonomy (NCBI): domain Eukaryota; kingdom Metazoa; phylum Arthropoda; class Arachnida; order Ixodida; family Argasidae; genus Ornithodoros; species Ornithodoros moubata. The sequence continues at coordinate 7,593 of JARGYV010082774.1, forward strand.
CAAGAGTGCGTATAAAACGCTAGATCTATTAGTGGTGGTGGCTAGATCTTTTTTTTTTTTTTTTGATAGGTTGAGGTAAATTACTGCTAAACCGAGACACGAAGTTGTTCTTCCTTATGGCGACTGGTAGCACATGCGCGCATCCAAGGTGCTGTTCACCCGCATTCTAGCTCCTCGTTGGTAATAGCAGTGGTAGGGCATTATTATATCACGGAAAGCTGTACAGAACGAAAAGGGTGCAACCGATGCCCCCTCCCACACACACACACACACACACTTTAGAGCTCGTTTCTTTAGCCTTGAAAAAAGAAAAAAAAAGGCATAGAAAGGGAGAAGTAAACATTATTATTGTCTTTGTGCCTGTCTGTGTGAGAAAGAGGTACCAACCGCGAGAACAGGACCCGCTGAAAAGTTCATACCGTGCTGAACGACTTTCAGTGGCTTCTATTCCACGTGCCCCTTATCCTTCCTCCGAGTCCTTTTACTGACTGATGAGCCGTTCGCCTAGCTTTTAATAGGCTCCCAATGCTACTATTGTAGGAACACGTGTTTTAATTAGTCGTTAACTGTACAGTTTTTAACATCTCGACCGCAGAATCGACAAATATTTACTCACTGTAGCCCATTGTAGTCTCCTGAAATCTGCAGGCTAGAGAAAACGGTGTTCATACTGGGCACTAACTATGGGGCTTACTAACTTGGGGCCTGTCAGGCTATGGTAGCGCTTGTCGCTGCGCCATGGGAACTCCTGTCTTCTGTATCAGTTGTGTGGAAACAGCAGCTGGTAAGTACTGAAGCACTAGTGGGTGGCCTTTGTGTCCGCCAAGTTTATCAACTACCCGCCTTCGTTTCACGTTCCCGCTGTCGCGCCTCATTTGTCGACCAGCGGGCGGCTTGCATAGCAGGCATTTCTCATTGAGGCTCGCGACGCCCTTTCCAAAAATGAAAATCGTTCGTGCTAATGGACGTCGCTTTGCTTCACTTGTGAAAAGGACAGATTAAAGCTGTCCATTAGCACCGGAGGCTGCGCTGGAACGTCCTTAGCACAGTTGTTTCGTGGACTGGTTTGGCTCACAATTGAACTGATGTCCCTCATTGAATCACATGACCACCTCACCATGAGGATATTGTGCACTCTCGATAGGCACGGCTCTGTTCGTGGCACATGCCTTCAGAGCTCGTCGCAAAAAAAAAAAAAAGTCGTTTTCTTTCTTTTTGTTTTAATTATGTTACTTTGAGATAGAGTTCGCGCACTTTGTTTACTAGACTGTATACGTATGTTCAAGTCTCTGCCACGTAGCTGCAATATTGACTCGTTCACTGTCATTTGTTTGGTTCCTTTCATTTTCGAAATTCATTAACCCAGGTTCTCTGTCTTTTTATCTGGTGTTGACCGAAGTCTTTAATATTAGGAGCGTGTTCGCGTTCCTTCCTTTCGCCTTTGGTCGGCGTTATTTACGAGATGGCGACGTTCGCCGCGAGGCATGTTGCCAGCGAACGTAAAATTTATAGTGGCGTCGACACTTTGAGAGCTCCTTCAGTAACAAGGGTGGAAAAAGTTGGACGGGCAACAGTTTGAGGCTGTGCTATTGCCGTAAATCAAGCGAATGGCGAGCAAATAAAATGAAGCGGACCATTCTACGATTTTGTACCGTGTTTGTGAACGGGTAAAGAGGGTATTGATGTCGACTCCACGCTAAAAAATTGTTCGAGTATAAAACCGTTTGAAAACGTTTGAGTTTTCTTAGTTTTACAGAAAGACCCTCATTCCTGCTGGGTTCTGCAACAATAGATAATAATGATGATATCGGGAGATTCACCACTCCTTGTGCGGTACCCTACCCGTTACCGCGGTGTGCGAGGTGAGTAAATGAGAATGCAATTATGAAACGAAATGTTTCATATAATTACCCACCGTATACTATGAACTTGTACTACTGATGCACCTTGTACACGCCTTTCGATTCGATCTGGTGTCTTGTCTTGAGGATACCTCACGCCGAAGGCGAAGAAAATGTACCGTATACATGCATACAGGAGTCAGTTTGGAGCCACACTGGTTTATACAGTCTACTGGCTTCACGCTTCCCTTTAAAATGCATTGCTTTGATTTCCACCTGAAAAAAGGTGAGCCGAGGATGAACATTGTGCCGATTTTTGCAGGTGTTCCTAGCAAAGCACTACTCAAATGTTGGCATCTCATTGGAAGCCGCCAACTCTACTTCGGCCATGTTAAGCAGTTATTAACTGAAGCTTAAGTTATTAAGCATAAATGGTGCGGAACACGCTTAGGCGGGGGGGTTTCAATCTTCCTGAAAGTCACATTAGCTGGAAGATTCTGGAAACTTGTAACTCAAACTCATAGACTGAGAAAAAGCGTGCGTACGCACAGTTTTCAGCCGCGTGTGACTTATTTTAACCCACGAGGTGTGCTTATACAGATTATTGCAAAGCTACATGTTGTCCGAGACTTTGTGGACTATGCAGGAAAGTGACTATAGATGTCCGTGTGACATCGGCAAGAGGTATCGCCGTGACCTGGAATGTCAGGCAGTCCCAACCGAGCATGGCTGTCCTGCGACATAGTGCCTGCATTAATGAAAATTACAATTCTCTGTCGTCAGTTAGGCTCCGGATATGTGATTTCATTCCGACCTTCTTTGCTCAGTTCACAACAGTGGCCTAGGTGCTTAACACCTCCCCCTCCACAGCTCGTAATGCTCGTTTCCTTTCTCCAGCTGTATGTAGAACATTGGTTCCCTCGTGGAATGTGGCTGACAGTAATTAACAACATCGCTATCGCTCTTGCAGCCGTCGGGCTGTCGCGGTTCTTTCGGAAACTTTTCGCGCTCTGAACGGGCTCTTTTCCGTCACGCATTGCGAAGGCACGATAAGCCGCGAGTAACGTGCGCGTGTTCTCCCTCTTTAGCGTCGCACGTTTTTATTTACTCTGACGGATCCATTTCACGTCTGAGTGCAACACGAAGTACCGACGAGGATGATGTGTACGTCTAATTTATTCCATACGGGCTCATTTCGCTCATACGCTCGCATAAACAACACTGCTGGTCCGATTGCCTCGACAAATCATGTGTCAGGTTGTGCTTTCGGAAAAAAGGAGGGAAAAAGAAAGCGCTGAGTCCTTCTGCGCTGGGGTGATAAATATTCGGGAAAGAAAAACGGTTTCCGTGCTTGCGCGCGCTTATATCGCAGGCTGAGCTTTGGGATGGCACGTTCGCTGACATTTCAGCGAACGGTTAGTGGTGGGCACCGGATTATCGGGCCTATAATCCGCTTTCGGCGTCCTTGAAGCTTGTTGCTGCGCTTTGCAGTGTTTGCGAGCGGAGACTCGGACACCCTGAAAGGACCGGGGCGAGAATTTGATGTGGGCTGGACTGTATCGCACTCTGTTCAGGCGGGGTTCGGACTTTATTGTGCCGTGCCGGTCACGCTTCTGCTGGACAGGAAAGAAGTATTACTCGGCCCACAGTCGAAGAAGTGTAGAGTGCAGTCTGGCGATATAAGACATACGAGGCCACATGTTCGACTCTTCCTCATCTTATTCAGGCACACGCGCCTCTTAGGGGTTCCCAAGATGCCGTAGGACTTGTCGGCGTGCTTTGAGGTACATCCGGCGTGCCTTTTGCTTTCACCTTTCCCCGTTCATTTATTTTTATTTGCTTGCTGTTTTTATTTGTATTTGCTTGTTGTCGTTGTTTCTCTTTATATTTATTTTCATTCTTTAACAATAGGAAGCCTTGCACATATGTCACTGTCTTTTCCAAATAAATTCATTGTTCCCCTGTGAATAAAATAGGAATGACGAACAGATGACTGAGGTACTTGCTGACGGCAACGTGATAAAACCACAGGAAGCCTTTGAATTCCTGATGTATTCTGTTCTTGCAGGAAATATTTTATTTTTCGTCTAGTTATTGTCTGCATGTAAATGCTCACATCCCACTCTTTGGTGTTGCAATAACCATGGTTCCAATTACTTAAATACCCAGTAAAATGAGATTATTGTCCTGTGCGTTGATACGTTCACACAATGCATCACTCGCTGTACATTTTTGTAAAATTTTCGAATCGTTTTTTATTGCGTACGCTTTCGAGACAACAAATTCACAGATAATTCAACGCAGCCAGCCGTCTGCAACCACGAACAAATTGCTGCCGCGTTATATTTTGGTCCACGATGAATATCCTGCCCAATCACGTCTCGTACATTTGATTCTAATGAAGCTTCATCCCCCGAGCCTGTTCCACGAGCTCATCGCGTGCACTCTTCCTAGTTCCATTAGTATAGGCGGCTGCTGTGGTGGATGTTGGCTGCCGCGAATCCACGAAGCCACGACGTCGATAATCAAATCAGGATGAGCCGGCGGGATGGCGGTTATTGCTTCGGGAGATGAACTGCCTACTACTGTTCCTCGTTTGTTCCACTGTTGCCAAGTTCTCGCCAATATCGCGTTTCGTCTCGGTGACTTTGCCGAGCCCTGTCAGCAAGAACTGCCTCGCTTTGGCTTTGGATTCATTTGTATGTTCCTTCATCACGCCAGATCGACCTCTTATCCTACGGCTGACGGAGCATGTTTCATTCCGAACCTCTTCACTTTGTTCTGGCTTTTACCCCCCATGACATGCTATATTTCTTTCTTCGTCGTTCATTTTTTTGTAAGCTCGCCTCATTAGTGTCAACCTTGGCTCAGTAAGCCCATTGGATGTGCGTTCACCACATCTGGCGTTGGAGAAAAATGGAATTTCTTTTTGAATCGCTGCCGTTGCAATAAAGGAATCGTATTTTAGCTTCACCAATTATGATGCCTTATTTAAAAACGAATTGCTGTGCAGGGTGTTAATTTTAAGTTAATTTTGAGTCTTCAATAATAATAATGAGCAAGGACATCGGCTCTACATTCGTAGGTTCGGCCCACTCATTTTTATGTCGTCACTCAAGTTTAGAGAATAGGAAGCGCGTGTTCACATTAATCAAATGCTCGTTGCCTAACATCCCGCCCCATTATCATCCTATATATAGTAGTAGTAGTTGTTGCTCGTTGCTGTTCCGAAATCCATCGCGCCCGAAGAAGTGAACGTCCCCTCCCATCCCCTCCCAGAGATGTGCACGTCTTGTTTTCCTACTGCAATTAATGTTATTGGCACCTTCGGCTGTGGAAGCAGTCCTATACATCACAGTCGGCAGTGAGCTTCACGCATGTCTGTTTCCACGTCCTTTTGTTTCTCTTGGTCGGATGTCCTTCCTTTGTTCCCTATTACAGCAGCTCACTCGCTTATTATATATCGATCACGAGGTGCCATGCCATTAAACGTAAATCTCTCCTGCTAGAGGGAAAGCGAATTGCTTTCATGAGGAGATTGTTTTCTTTGGGGTTCCGGGTTGAAGGAAAGATTAGATTCTTAGGGGAGCAGTCACGTAATTATGAGGTTAGCCTTCGACTGCACAAACCCCGTAGTTTCATGGTGGGACTTAACCCTATTCTTGTTGTCAGTGTCTCCCTGCACTTTGCAATTTCTGCGCGATGGTTCGATCAATTCGGATGACGTTTCTACTTTGATGGTGACCTGGTAATTGGTGGTTTTAGGGCATCAGGAAGCAGCTATGGTGCTAATAATGTTTCTTATTTATAAAATGAATTGGAGGCACTAATCATCACGAAGAAATCCGGCAACACAAAGTCATGTAAACCTAAAATGGCTTATGACAGTCGTATCTCTGCATCGCACTGAGTTCACTGTTTAGTGCCAATATTGTTTTATAAAGTTGACGTCGTACTGGAAAGACGAAATAAAGAAAATGGTCATCTCAAACATAAAACATTATTATTTTCCTGTTCTGCACATAACATCGGAATGTTCGTACCAAAACGTATAATTAAACGCATGTTCTTCGCCCACTTACCCTCCGTGCACCGTTCATCGCTGTCCACCTCGACAGGGCGCTATTTGTGCCGCGTGCAACGCTCTGGTATTCAATGTATGCATCATTGCCTATATTCCCGAGTTCCGAAAAGACGCAGTCCTCGTCTTGGCCCGGGAGGCAAAGTGAACATAGGATCCTCAGGATGAAGGACTGTCATCGCCGGGGATCTTTCACTGTCATTCCCGTGTGACGGCGTGAGTATCATACAAAGACAAACACTCTGCTTTGCCATTAGGTTGACCTACAATTAGAGCATTCGTCCAGCATATATATGTGTATGGGCGACTGCTATTGACTCATCCCTTCTCTGTCACCTTATGTGCCGGTTACAGGCGTCACAGAAACCGATAGGATAGAAGAGACGATTACCTGGATGATTGCAGAGACCGTTATTGGACTGCGTTTCTTTTCCGTCGCCTATTCTTGGCTTATGTCGCTGTTAGTCTATGACCACGGACAGGAAGAGATCGTCCAATTAGATCTTCCATACGTTTCTCCTTTGCCTCACCCATGGCTTACGCAGTCACAACTGTCTAACCTCGTTTCACTTTGATTGGTCTATAGCCTCTCGCCTGTCAAAACACATGTAGCACAACTTGAGATATTCGCCGCTCTTGGAGAAACATATTCCGTTTCTCGTCGGCTGTGAGAGGCTTACGAAACAGCGGCTGTCACACTTCGCGTCGCAATTCTCCCGTAAGCTTCTGTGACAGCCACAAGATTACGTGCACACATGTTGGCATTCGCGGGATGGGTCCAGCTTCTCTTTGCTATGTAACCTATGTACAATACATTCCGCACGTGACGCCGTGTCGGTGGAAGCCGTCGATGTTGCGCATCTTGGGCTGTCCGTTCAATATAACGGAATAGTTATTGTGTCCTCGCTTGATTGAAAAGTGAGTAGTAGTAGCAATATGCACTGTAGTGCCAGGGTCTGCGAAATGAATAAGAATGGCGAAGCAGTCTCGGATAGATGCACTGGCAGCATTTTGAAGCGTCTACCGCAAGGAGCAAAGAAAATCGAGCTTTGAAGCTGTTCCAAGTGTGCACAAATGAGGCACTACTGGTCTGCGTCACCGCGCCGTGTGACCAAGCTGATAACTGATTGGAGGAAGCTGCGACATCCAGGTAGGACAAACAGCTCTGTTGCTGTGAAAAGCTGCCTGCGCTGACTACCGCCGTCCTTTCTGTACTTCCTGTGAATCTTCCTTGAAACTGGTTTTTGCCTCCGTGTACATCTTTCTTTCTTTTTGACCATAACAGCTTTGCTATTCTATACAGCAAATGCGGTGAGTTTTGCTAATCCCAAACTTGAAAACCTGAGGAAGTAGGTTCTAATCTCCTTTTGACTTTGAAGGTTTCTCTCCTATCCGTTCCATAACTCGAAAGAAAGTTGGAGCTGGCTTCAAATATTGGAGTGAAGATGGCAAAACAGGATGGTCAGTGTTTAGGTATACTTTTTTTTGTTTGGGAGTGTCTCTCTCAGCCTTGATAGCTTTTTACGCTGACTGTTTCGATCCTTCCTAAACTTTTGTCTGTACGTTTCCTTCGAACCTCGATAAGTCGAAATTGGTCCTCTATCTCTTCGCAATTAGAGTAGACGGCCGCCTGTTTGGTTGGTACGTTTAAATCGATATTTTCAGAAACTTGCGCTTGACAGTATTTAAGTGCTCCAGAAAAGTGATCCTACAGCTGACCTCTAGATTGCGACGGCTTAATGGTGGGCCTTCACTGTTAAAGAATATCACGACCTATGAATATGAACTAAATATGAATATGTGTGGCTCAACATACCGCGTGTGCTGGCAACGGGAACGTTGTTAGGAAGCGAGGCACACGCACCTGTAATTGTAGCTGATTGCGCGCTTGTCCACTGGCTGGACGCCGTTCCTAAGTGTCAAGTGTAAATGTTCGTCAAAGCTCTTTCCGTGTCCAAGCAAATGACTGTGATGTTTGGATGTGACTTACTTGCAAACCTACTGAAACTTTTGACGGCTTCTCTTGAGGGCAGACAGGACGAGAATGCTGCCTTAATGCGGCCGGGCAGATGTATTGCCATGCTTTCGCTTCGCCGTTCGTTCAAGGCAGCAGTCCATGCATGATTGCTTAGCCGCAAAGAGTCATTATTTTTCGCGTGATGCTCGCGGTTTATTGCGAGGCAAGTGCTGAGACCTTTCCACTTTGATCATCTGATAGTGTGCTCTATTCCAACTGATTATGTGAAAACGAACGCGTCTTTTGGATTCTGACTTTCGTGCAATGTATCTGGTGTGCACGTCAGTGTAATGAAGGCCTTATTTCAGGTTCCTATGTTTGGAAGCGTTTCATGTGCACAATAACGTCGTTTTCGAGAGTCGCACCGACTGTGCTAGCTCTACTTGCTCATGTGCTAATAAGCAGGAAAGCAAATCAAGGTACTGAGCTGCTTCCTTCGAACGCTCTTCTCACACGGCCCCGTTCTCGGTGTCACTCACTTCAAACGGCTTTTCATTCATTCTCTTTATGTTCCTTTTTCGCCTGTCTGATGTGCTACCACTCACAGCTATAAATTAAGTATTTCATCTGCGCCTTAGGCGCGGAAATTACGCAGAGATGCCAGGGTCCCAGCAATAAATCTTTTTAGACAGCTCCGACAAAGCGGCCGTCACTGTCGTGCCAGGTAATAAAAACACGCCAAGTAATTAAATTCATCAAGCTCTCTTTCTAGAGTCCAACGCTGCCTTGACAGACGAAAAAAAGAAAAACAAAATATGTGAGAGAGAGAAAACGAAAGACAGATAAGAGTACCTAAAATTGTTGGCGTTTCATGCGTACTTTCTCTTCTCATATATTGTGGAGTTTTTTACACTTCAAACACGGTTACCGCGTCACGTCTCGAAAGTTTGATTGCAAATAAAAATCATGATTCGTGCCACAAAATGCAGAAGCCTATATATATGTCCTCTAACTCGCACACTTTATCAAAGCTTTTCTTCCTTGTCTATGCTGGGGGCACGTTTGTCGTTGTGCCATATTTCCTTTGTTTCGCTGACACAAAGTGCTTCGGATACACGACAGGTCGTGTTAAAGCTTCGAGGTAATTTAGCTTAACCCGTGGAAGCACCTGCGCGATGTTGCTAGCAACGGGCACCCGACCGTGTCTGCGCCAGTGTTAATAAAATAACTTAATGTAATTGAACGCTGCAGACATGAGTGTGTTAGGCTTAGCTCCGCTAAATCTATAAATATGTGTATAACTTGACTAAGTTATGCACTTTGTGGGTGGCTAATTAGCGTACAGTGCTCTCTTGTTACCTCACTAAGGACGGATTTTTGCGGGACGTAGCACAGATGCTGTATTTTGATTTCAGAGTGTAAATTACGAGGTTGTTGGTATTATCGATTCTGGATAAACCTCGTGTGGATCATTCTTGAATACGGTTACAAGGAATGTACTGTGCACATGCAGGATTGGCGTGGTTGCTTCATAATGATTAGGCAGTGTGATGGTATTTAGAGGATATTTGCCACAACAACAGAATACATTCATAATGATGTGGCGCTGCACCGATTCTGTTGGGGCATCGCTAATTCAGAATGATAAACTTGCTGATGTGGCGCATCTTTCCTCGTTAGACATGCAGAGCGGGAACCCTGGGCATGATATCAGAAACTGCCGTGGCTATCGGGCAATTTCTCTTCGGCAGGAATCTTTGAACCAGTCGCTTGAGAGCTGCGTGGTGCGCCGCACAACTGCATACGATCGAGTCCCACAGCCCAATTGATAGCGTTTCTAGCTCCTTAAATATGTGTCTGCCGGTTTAAGAGTCCTGACTGTACAGATGAGGGCGCTCAGGGAACGGCTTTACTTTAGAGCCAGAAAACTGCGTCGGCGCAGTGATTTTCAGTTTTACGTGTTTCGTCTTCGAAGAAGAGCGAAAAGCTCTCTATAGCTCGAAAAGCGCTCTTTAGAGCATGTGCTGTTCCGCCTTGATCGCAGAAGGGGGGAATGGTAAATGGAAATTAACTTTTGCGTGGACGTGTCTTCCTTCTCCCGTCATGGCTGTGCGAAAGGTGACTGTCTAAGTTTAGGCCACAGGTAGGTACCAGTCGCAAACTATGGTCTCTTCGATAAGGACAAAGCTTCCTGGGCTGTAGAGTTAGAGTTATTTGTTTTGCAACCCGTGGGTTGCTACAGGCTTTTGTCTCCTTGACTGTTTCGCTTGTTTTCTATTTCCTGCACGTGGTTCTGAGTATCGCACGAAAACACATCTGCTACTCCATTGTGAAACGGCTGCGTGGCGCTCTGGTTTGAGCAGTGCAACATCGGACAAGCAGTGTCAATCAACGGCAGATCACATGTCTCACACTGCAGGGTGAGACGCTTTGGGCGACCTTGACTTCGAAATTGACATTCAGTGTAACATTCACTCTTCTGTTTCACTCGCCTCTGGTCACGAGTAGAAACTGTCACTGACCGCAGGTACTTTGTGCTGAACTTGCTCAAGTTGTTACCGGTGAATCACATAAGAAGCAGTAATATTTCGTTTATTTATTTTTATGTGCCTTCAAGGCCAGAGGGGAATGGTATTAAAAAAATTATCAAGAATAACACTTTCAATATTAATAACCACGTTACAATTAAAAACATAGCCACACAGTGCTGGTTTGAATTGAACGGGGGATGAAATTGATGCAGCATAACAGGGAAGGTGGTTCCAGTCAACGGAAGGGCGGGGGAAGGATGAGGGTGCAAAGCTTTTAGTAGATGAATTTTGAACGCCGACTTTTTGCAGACACGTTGTAAGCGATATGTATGTAGGGGGAAGAATGAAATCAGTTTTTACGTAATCATTAAATTAGTATATGGAAAAAGCAGAGGCCTATTGTGTGCGGTTAGACAAAAATGACTGTGGCCATGAAAGTATGCATTAGAGTCTATGTTCAGGACATGCAGCTTATGCAAAAGTAGCTAGCGTGAGACTTTCTCAAAAGCTTTCATGCAATCAAGGAATATGCAGTGTGTCCGGGGCCCTTTGGCAAGTGAAGAAAACAAGTCATGTACAAATGAGACTAAAACTGAGTTTCCCAGAAAAATGACCCACGAATACCGCGTTGACTATGATTAAAAAAAAAAAAAGGAAAAAAAAAAGGTTCGATCCTAAAAGCCGAACCAAGTAAGAGCCTATGAGGTGTTCGAGCATTTTGCACGATATGCTGATAATGGAAGTGGGACTGTAGTTAAGAGATAAGTGTTCAGCGCCAAATTTATACAACGGCGCTATGCCTTCCGGATTTTGCGGTCATTTGGCACGTAACCTTGTTCTAGTGCCTGCCTAAAAATCAGGCTCAAAAACCTTTATTTTGCTCGACAGCTCCGGTGAAGTCAAGTTTTTTTCAACTAGAAAGGCGAAGGGGCAGGCGGACTGGTACATGATACCAACTAAACGATTCCGAGACTGGAAAAAAGAGGTTTTGGAAGTTCTCCCTTTGACAACTTTCGGAAGGGAAACGGGAGAGAGCTGCGTTGAAGGCTGTCAACATTTAATTACGCATCAGCACGTGTGTAATTAATATATAACAGCCGTGGATGCTTCAATACCAAAGCTTTGCAAGGATCCGTTGAAAAAAGTTTTAAAAATCCGGGATTTGGGTGCATGAAAAATAACAAATCTTGGGATCCCGGGAACCAACTCTCGCAACGTGGACCATGTCTTGAGATATTTTCCTAGTCAATTTAAGCTAACATAATCTGTAATAAACTAATAGAACTAAGCCCTTTATCTGCTGTTCGTGTGTTGCTGATTTCTTGTACTGTTCACTTTCTGATGTTAAACGTTACAATATTCACATATCGCTGGTGCCTGTCCAGTACGAATCACGAGACGGAACCAATCGCACTGTGTCAGGCTGTTAGAAATCATCTAGTGCCACGTCATCAAATAAACAAGCGTAGAATGCAGACACCCTCCCAAGGTCTCTTGGTCGTCGAAAGGACGCTCCGTAACCTTTCGTTCCTTGCCTTTCGGACCCGCTTGGAGCAGCGTGGTGACCTCCACTCTCTCGCATCAATGGGTGAGCGAAATGCTCGCGTAACCGGGTCCGAAAATAAACGAAACAAACTGATAAAAAACGCTTTTTCGGCAAAAAAGATTGTGAAGCAACGGTTGCGCAGATTTTAATTCCGCAAAACACACGATCAAAGACATGATGGGAACATATACCAATATTACGTTTCAACCGAGCATCTCGAGTAATTTACATGTTAATTAGCGCAAATCAGTTAATACGACGTCCAAATATTTTTATGATGCGCTCATAAGGACTATCCACTGCCGTACAATTTCACCGTTGGTCGCATTTTGGAAAATATCATTTGAATATGCTACGAGCTTTCGGTGTGAGAGAAGTTCTTGTGGTGTGCACCCGCCACAAAGATATTTTTCAAAATGTGGCAGCAAACGTAGCTCGAATTACTGTTCGAAATTCCGATGCGACGGCATTCGCCAGATCTTTGAGAGCCGTTTATACGCTGCTTTCGTCAAATCTCCCTTCGCACTTTTTTTTTTTTTTCCCTTCTTGACAAGTGGGAAGAAAAGACGAAGAAGAAGGTGTGCGGTTCGATTCGATAGTTTGAATAGTGGTGAAGGAAAAAGAAGAAGAATTTCGCGCTTAGAAGTTCTGGATGAAAGCTTTTTTAAGTTTGTTGCACTAGGCTGCTTGTAATTCCTCATCGGATGATGCTTGAAATTCACGTGGGTCAGTTTTTGGAAAGTGAATAGGAAAACTGGTGTCTATTTTCCTCATAACTGGGTGATGGATTAAAGTGGTGCAGTTTAAAGTGTGAGAACACACGGTGGTGATGTTCATTATAGTACAATGCGGTCCGCTGACTGTTAAATCTTGCTGTGAACACCGTAATCACTGAGGAGTGATAAGTTAGAAGACACAACGCATGAGAATAGTTTGAGTATGAGACAGTAAACCCTGAGATTTTGAGATTATGAGCACATGTTTAAAACGCAAACCCCCGAGTACCATTGCATCAAGCAGATACTGCCGTCTATGACATATCCCGCTTGTCTGACGACTTGCACACTTCCGTGTCAAACAGGACGAAACTTTCAGTCACTAAATAGCTCAGTGAGAGGAGTAACAGCCTTCTTCTCTTGATGTAAGGTTTTCGCGTGGAGTTGCTCAGATAGTCCTAAAGACGAAGCGAGATGACGTTCGCAGGGCTTTCTCTTCAAAGTCTAGTGAACAAAGATTTAAAGGTCGTTAACTGCTGCTATATCACTAGTAGCATGCAAACTAAACAGCGCTTCACCACTTCATCTTGATACCTACCCGTTCTCATGACGCACGGCTGTCCTTTGTTGCGATTTGTCACGGACCCCAATCCTAAGTGGTCATCGACGTCTCGGCTCGCTTTCCTATGCAAGGTAGCCCGTGACCACATTGACACTGTGAAAGATAAGGGTCCAGAGACTCGCGGCTTTTCAAAACATTCACTGCTTATGTGACGTTTCCGTTTTCTAATCGAAAGTCTGTGGTCCTTTGCTCCGACGCCGTTGACCATGGGCGAATTGCGGCGTTCTCACCCAATATCAGGGTTATAATCAACTTTCAAATGCCGCTGGCGCCGACAGTGCCGAAAAAATAATTGCCTGTATACGTTTTGATTGTGTGATTTTTTATCTTAACTGCATACACGGGATTTCGAAACTGCCTATCACGCAAAGCAAACTTATCGAAATATAGTTTCGTTTGCAGTATAGCATTCTCCGAGGAATTCTCACACCCGCCTGTGACTTTAACTTGTTCTTTCGTCACTTTCATCAGATAGTTGCACAGAGAGGAGAGTTCGAAATCTTCTTTTTGTTGCAAGTGTTAAACGAACTGAAGGTATTTTTGTTGCTCCGGAATCGTCATCTGTTTACGACCCCCGGAAAGCTAAATTTGAGTGTCTTTATATTGTAAGCAGAAGGTGATATGTTCTTGAGCTTTTGAAAGGAAATGGATTTGCACAACATTCAACAAACGTAGAATAAAAACAAAACAACGCCTGAAAAATGTACAGTATTATCTATGTATATGCCCGTCTTCTTATGACGTGGTAACTTGTACTAACCTGTATTGTTGGTGTGGTCAAAACGGCTGTTACACCCGACGACATAGAGGTGGTAACGAAGGCAGTTACCACCGTATTAAACCCGTCTTTCTCAGGGTGCAGAGCATCTTGAAAATGAAAGGATGCTATGTCCGACCACTGTGAACAAAACTCACTTGGTCCCGATCCTGAGCGCAGCATGTATCTGTTCTGGAGTTTTTTCCACGTCGCAGAGTTGCAAAACGTGCTTTGCAAAACTGCTTTGGCCCTTGCAGTAAGAAGATGAGTGAAAAACGCTAGTGGTACTTTCTGCGGATCTGAGTTTGGACAGCAAGGCTTGTGTTTGGCGTAATAAATGGCGACGTGCGTCATTGCGCAGTGTTCCCTGCCCTTTCATATATTTATATATTATTATATTGCTAGCACGTGGGAGTACAGAGTAGCAGCAGAAAGCGCCGTCCACTGTTTCACAAGAACCGTGCAAAAACCATCTGCTCTCTGCTCCGGCCACCCGCCTGCGACTATTTTTTTTTTTTTTTATACCAACGATCTTGATTTATTACCAAAAGAGTTGACCTAAAATGAGGCAGTTGTAGGAAAATTAAGATGAACTTCTTCCCTAATACAAGTCCACCTTAGACGGTCTGAGTGACCGTGTACAAATACTTGATATTATTGGTAACAATCGGTGCATAATTGTTTTGCCGAGCTCTCCTTACTGGAATTGAACAGCGCTAGCTAGTGCTTCATCTGTTTGAAGTAGTAGAACGAAGTTCAGGTTCACTATGTCGGTGAACCGTTACTTTGGTGCTCTAAGGGTACATCCGCTCTGCATGCGCTCGGTTCATTGATTGATTGATACACACGTAACATAAGGGGAGCCCGGTTAAAGTTTCTTGGCACGAAAGACAGCGTTAGATAGACGCATTGTATTCAACCTACCAACACCCATGAGAACCGCGGGGATTGGGGGAGAGAAAAACGGCGCGATGAAAATCAGGGTTCTTATGGATCGTCGACACCGGCTCGCCTGCTTGTTCTTTCTGTTCTAGGGTTTCCGG
>JARGYV010082775.1:0-10953 GCA_029532675.1 Ornithodoros moubata
CGCACAGACCTCAACTCGTAATTTTCAGGATCATCCGACGCCTCAAAAGTCTTCACCCTCACGTGCCTTAAACTCATGAGGGGACTCACGACCCTTCAAGGCGTCACTGAACCCTCACGTGCTTTCAACTCATGACACAAACAAACAAACAATTAACCATCGCAAGTAATCTATAAGTATGTCGTTCTGATAAGTAGTTAGTAAGAAGCGCCAACAAACAAACAAAAAGCAAACTTTGCCTAAACAACAAAATTTGCCTTCCTGCGACACTAGTCCTTGCCGTGTTTCTTGTCGTTTCTGCACAAAAATTGATTTCCGTATAGAGTCACCTTCTCGAAAAATTGCACGACACCTATCTACGCGCTGAAAAAAAAAAAAAAAAATCTTTAGAGAAAAAAAAATAAATATTTCAATTTGTTTTCCTTTAACATTTCAACACTTTGGCAGACACAAATGTCGCTGGGCGCCCGTATCCGACCCAGGGAATCAATTTATGTTCCTGTGGCATACACGTCGGAGGTTCAAGAAGGAGGAGCAAGAAAACGCCTTGGAGAGAAGCTGAAACATTTTCGATCCACATTCTTTAAATAGCTAGCTGTTGTGAGCAACGTTATACTGAAGGAAGATATAGTTGGTATAGGATACCACGATCCACGTCATGCCCAAGGGTCACACTGTAACGACTCGGAAGCGTCGCTTCATCGTCAGAATTTTTTAGGACGTGTGCTCAGAAAGCCCCATGTTCTCTCTGTTCATGTTTTCATGCCTCCGTGCAACACTACAACAGTACTAAGTGTGGTTGAAAAGTAGGCCGCCTGGTAGTAGTAACACTCAGTATATTTGCCTGCTGATTAGAACACATTGGTTGTTGTCTTAGATGAGGTACAAGGTTGTTGCTGTCAACTTCATGGTTCCTTTCCCTACACGCCAAGTGGTTCGTGTTTCTATGGAAACGTCACCCGCTGATCGGACGTCATTACACGATAGTATGAACATGACACTGGATATCTTCTTTGTTCATCGCATTCTTTTGATGCAAACTCTAACGTTAAAACACTGGGTAGTGAAATAAATAAATAAATAACTACGCCACCACACTAAAAAACATTCAATGAACTGGGCATGGAACAGTTCACTGCTCTAGCGGAATTAATTTTAGCTTGGTTAGAAAAATTAAAGTACAGGCAGCAAGTCGTCTAAACGCTCGTCGTCAGTTGACAATTGCTTTCATTATTTTCTACCTTCTATTCTACCATAACCCAATACCATGCCAATACCATGCTTTAACATTGACATCAACTAAACGTTCGTGTTCATGTTAGTTGCAAGATGAGCGTTTATAGACGTAGTCAAGAAGAAGGCCAAGTTAAAGACAGTTTTCGAAAGGCAGCAGGTAAGTGATTGAATGAATATTCAGGGACGAGATATTTCACGCGAAACATCAACTAATGCGTAAACCATACGGCACTATAAACATGATGATTGGAGGCCATCAACACGCGTCGCTTGGCCTAAAAAAATTGTGGAAAGCTCAGTGACAATTCACAAAGTGAAGAGAACAAAGCAAAGTCAAAGTGCTGGCGGAAAACGCGAATGCCAAATAGCACAGTGTTTTTTGTTTTTGTTTTATCATCTTTATTCTTTGTCGCACCGTGTCCATGCTGCAAAATCCTTGAGGATCAAGCTATCAACTCGTACTAAATCCTTTTTCAGTAATAAAGCAAGAGAAAGGAAAAGAGTAGAACCACTCGGCGTTAGATTTTATGCTTAGCGAATAATCCTCTTAGCCAGCACGGCGTATAATTTATATTTCGAAAGGAAGCTTTCGTTTTTGACAGTGGGTAGAGGAATGGCTGAGTGGGTGCGCTAATATAGGCTGCTGCAGTTCCATATCTCCCTTCACCCATGTTACAGTGCTCTCGACAGGGTGGAAGGAGAAGAAAACGCTTTCTCGTTGCACACGAACTTGACCGTGCGGAAAACCATTCATATCGACTTTACGTGCTTTCGTGGCATGATCTACAGGATCCTGGAGTGAATGAACAGATAATGTGAACCAGTGGCGTCAGGTTCCTACAGTTAATTATCGAGAGCAGTCACTGGCTTCCTTTGCAATGCTATGGGGAAAGACATGTCGTGCTGAGAGTTTAGGTCATAGACACCATGGGGATGAACGCAGCAGAGAGTGAAGTAGAGTGCGTTAGTGGATCGCAGTGAATGCTTTTCGAAGCTGTGTTGTGAACTGTGAACAAAGGTTCTAACATGAGTAATGTTAAGCTCAATTTACAGGCTCGGAGTTCTTACCTCACTTTTCTTGAAGCGCCAAATTGCTCTTCTTTTACACTGTTATATATGTGAAGCTGAATACCCTTCTTCCAAGGGGAGCTGTTCGGAATGTTAACATAGCATGCACATGTCAGAACTCATAGATATCTTATTTATCCTATTATTTCGTACACAAAAATATGAGTAAGGCGCGTTCCTCTATTGTTCAAAGAGGGTTGCATGCCTTGCAGCAATTTGTACCGATATGGAGTCGAAATTTACATTCGTTCTACAATATGGTGCTTTTGTCATTCGGACTTGTTGAAAAACGTGTCGTCTTTCTTTTTACTTACATCATACTCATGATTACTCATACTTCTATGATTCTCATGCTCGGGGTGACCTTGTGGCCTACTGTGGAACCGAACTTGTCAGTCACAGCTGTAATATGTTGGTGGCACAGAAACTGAGTTTGACACATTGTCACCTTGGTATTTGCTTCAGAAGCGCTAAAGTTTCTCGTCATATAAGTGAGCCGAAACGAAAGAGATGGTACACACCAACACGTATAAATTAAATGTCCTTGTTTATTACACATACATACCATAACAGGATACGCTGATAAAGCAACGTGCAACCTAGGCCTCTCTGCAGACGGATGAAAAGTAAGAACTGGGAAGCGTCTGTACCTGGGGAAATCAAGATTACTGAGTCAGATGTTTACATACCATGGGAGTCGCTCATTGACTAACATCGGGTACTCGACAAGCGCTAAGCAAGTCACTTGCCACAAGAAAATCAATATGTGCGCCGATCTCTCTTTATAGTGCCTCCAGGCAATCCTGTGATTCTGGACAAGAACGGATATCGCATGGAAGGACTTGCTGGACGCTTTAATGAAGGCGAAAGCTTGAAACTCATTTGCGAAGTGGAAGGGGGTAAGTGCTTTATTGAGTGTCTTTATTATGACCGGGGTGACCACGACGACAGGCATCCACCTGTCGCAGTGTACAGTATGTTGTGTAAGAATAGTTGACATTTCTTACTCCTCAAATGTGATGTGTGAACATAAGGGTGCAAATACTGTTGGTTCGATGATCTGACAGACCGTGACTGACTGCGCACATGCACTCGAAGGTATGTCTATAATGAAAGCCCGGTAGTCGTCCTGAGAGACACGTCTGCTGTCTTGAGCAACTTCGATAGAGTGCATGGCTGTACAAAAGACGCGCACTCTGCCGACGTTGCTGATCTGGTGTTGGTATCTCCCCGGAACGCGTCATCGGTAGCAGCCGTCAGTGAGGCTAAGCACACCAGCCTTGTTTGTACCTTGATGGGTATACAAATGTCGAAAATATATGTAAAGTATACTTAGCATAATACATTCTTCAGTCAGCATACAAAAGCTGTTTTGTTTTGTTTTATTTGTCTGCATCGCCTGTTATTGCGCCCGCACTGCTCACGTCTGTTGTATTACACCTCCCATCTCTATAAAGCCAGTAATTCCTGAGAGTAAGTATAAGTCAATAAATATATGAGCCCCAGGGCTTAGGGTACAGGACATGAATTTTCTTCCTTTGCTTGAAATATTTCTTCCAACATTCTATAGAAGTTCCATTCCATCGGCAAGTTGTGATACCAAAACACATGCACTATATCTCAGTGAGAGAACGCATCTAAGGCAGTGCGTATTTTATATGTATCGTGCGAGAGAGCCTCAGCGATGGCTCCAGATATCGAATGTTTTAGCGGTTAAAATGTGGAAACGTTTACAATCTATCGCACCCTTTTCTGGAAACCATAGCAAGCACTTTCCCCGTTTGCGTTGGTAACAATGCCTACTACCAAAGAATATTCGCAGATTTTAGCGAAACCTCCAGCGACGACAACCCATGGGCCCAAGGGCCCAGGCGAACACGCTACCAACCAAGCAACTGGGGCTGGTGTGTTCTAATCTGCACCAACAGGATCCTGACATTACGTTAAACATCACTGATAAGAGGCTTTTTAAAAGGAGACTCCGGGCCCAAGACTAGTTTTGATACGACGCTTTGTAAGATTCCTAACACGTTCGTCAAGTGATTACTGAAATATTTTCCAGTCAATCGGAGAGTAGGCTTTCGAGTTAGTTTTCCCGTTGCAGTACTTCATTCCGCGAATGCACATTCTGCGCCCTTTGGCGAGTGTTTCTGGTTTGGCAGTGGTGCTTGCAAGCGTAGAGCTAAAGAGCTTGAACGGAAGGTAAGAAACTGCCTAAGGACGGTGCCATGGCACCGTTATTAGTCTTACTCTGCAGATTAAGACTTTTTGTTCTTTGTCGAGCTGGGGACAGTGATTGTGACAAGCAGCGGCGGTAATGAGCAAACGATTACTTCGGCTACTCCACCAGTGTCAGTTTTGAGTTCTCTTGTAGTCTTCTCCCGTTTTTGTCCAATTAAACCACAAATGTAATGTCGATGCATGGCATAGTCCGTTTGTATTTGAACATAACATTTACATGCCATGAGTACATAATTTATGCGAATATCCTACGCGTGGGCGTCTCTGGCTTTCGATATTGTTTGCATTCTTGCAGGCAGACCCCGACCAGTGGTTTCGTGGTGGAAGGACAAACGCCTAATCGATACAAACTTCACCGTGATCGGCGATGGTCGACTGGCTCGGAACGTTCTGGAGATTGATGAATTAAAACGGTCGGATTTTCTGTCCGTGCTGACGTGCCAGGCGGCCAGCAACAATGCCACAGTTTCAGTCTCCCGGTCCATCACGCTTGACATGAATTGTAAGTTTCTCTGCTCAGATATGGGCGGCAGTGCTCGATTACGATTTGATACATTATCAGTCACGGAGAGGCAGTCCCAGAAACACTAATTCAGTAACCCAGTGGTACGTGTATTTCGTTCCTTTTTAAAGATGATTTCGAATTTATTGATTCAACAATTCGTGAATTGTATGACCGGTCACAGAATGAATGAATAGCCTAAGAAGACAGAATAAAATGCGTTTCCTCTCTTGACGCTTAACATATTCCGCAGAACTCAGTGAACGTTTACGAAGCACAATCTGCTACATAAAACGCTCCTATTCGCGCCTGAAGCAGATATTTTTAGTTATATAGTTACTTCTGCGCAATGGCTTGATGCCGAGTTTTGCCAAATGAAAATGCGGTTAGGAGAAAACCTAAGCGGTCGTTTGGTGCACTTCCGATGCTCGGTGACTTTTCTTATATAGTGAAAACGGTTGTGCTGTTGAACCTGCAGCTATGGGTTTGGGATGTTTTTTTTGCTACAGGAAAATACATGCAGTATTCTTAGGATTCAGTTGCGCTCTAGTTAAGTGTAGGCTCCTCACTGTTTGTTCGTTCTGCTTTTCAACTTGGAAGATAACAACAGTAATTTGCCTTGCAATCGGTCAATTGCTTTCACGTAGACATGTGAAGAGAGAACATAAAAATAACGTATCAGTGTGAGCTCGCTCTGTTTTTCGTTATTCGTTACATGAAGTGCTGCCGCTGGATGTGACCATTCAGCCACCAGAGCAACCTCTGTCTGCTGACAAGGAAATAGAACTCGTGTGTATTTCGAGTGGCTCTCGTCCGCCTGCCTTATTGACCTGGTGGAAAGGGGGCCAGCAACTCATCTCTTCCAAAGAGCACCAAGTGCAAGAAGGTGTCACTACGAGTTCAAGCATCATCCAGTTCTCCCCACGTATAGAAGACAATGGACAAATCCTGTCGTGTCGGGCCGAGAACCAGTTTATTCTCGGCAGTGCAATCGAAGAAGGATGGAAACTCGATGTTCTTTGTGAGTGCAGCTTGTTTTATCGCGTGTTCGTGACGCTGGCACGAAAAAGAAAAGAAAAAGAAAGAAATAGAAATGAACAGTAAAGTGCTGCTGACGATTGGTGGGGAGAAAAGGTGTGGTAAAGAACAAGTTGCAAAACGTCTTCCTTCATGCTTGAACGAGTGGATTTCATAGGCCCTCAAACTGAAATCACAGGATAGCAACAAAGCGTACAGTATCTCCAACGAGGACCTTTATCAAATTATTTTGTTGCAGGCTTTCTCACGGTGCTAAGGTCACATGCACTCTTATATGCGTGGGTAAAAATAGTGCACTTAGCGCAAACCGTCAAATTGAATGATATTTTCCAGCGATTAGATTTGTTGAAAACCTTATGGGAGGAGCATACTTGGACAAAGAAAGGTTGTCCAAGTATGCTCCAACATGCTTTCCAAGCTTCCAAGTATGCTTTCAACAAATCTTATCGCTGGAAAATATTCAGTTTGACGGTTTGCGCTAAGTGCACTACTTTTCCCCACACAAACCCAAGGGAAAATAACAGTGTGTGAATCTGCAATGATTTTAGGCTACATACATGAATATTAGTGGCCGAACAACCTCGTTGAATTTTGAGTTTTCAAAAATATTGTGACAGAGGCACAAAAAGAAGGGTGTGCGGCCATTTATTAGTGTTTTATATGTTAATAACATCGAGTAAACGTATTCCTTTCACCCATCGTTTCCCTGTAAGTATTCTACACTGGCACTCTTCTCTATTTTTTCTATTTTCTTTCGTATCAGACTAGGGTCACAGCAGCGATGCCACCAAGTGTTGGTACATATTCATATGTTGGAGAAAAATTCTTGTCATCATAACGTTACATATTCCTAACATTTCCTTCTCTCTCTGCACCTGCGTTACCCGATGACTTTCGAGGTGACGCTACAAGAAATACAGTCGAATATTGAACAGAGCGTGGCGTCAGTGACACTCAACGCCATACATAGATGCCTATATATGCATCATGAGGAAAAGCTATCCAAGGTTTCACTTGAATTCCAGGTGAATTTTACACTGCAATAGTAACTTCCTCCAGAGTATAATTTCTGAAAAGCACTGACAAAATAGAGCTTCTGGTGGAACCTGAAACACAGAAATTAGTAGATACGACACTCCCGTGAGTATGACAGGACGTAGGATAGACAGGGCAAGACATAAACGCATACTACAAGATATGGCTTGTGTCCTGCCTACTCCTTTTCTGTCAAAACGGCACGGAAGGAACAAACAGGACACGAGCCCCCTATGTCCCGTTCTCACCGTAGTTATCTCTCTGTAGATTAAGAAATTTTTATCTACAAATTTATATCAGCAACCTTGTAACTTGGTACTATTTCATGTATTGCGATTGTGTGGTTCCGGGCACTGCAAGGTAGATAATGCGTATTTGTAACGTATCTTTTAATAATCCTGTCTAGATGCTCCAAAGGTGACAGTACAGTTGGGTCAGAACCTGAAGTGGGACGATATACAAGAAAGTAATGACGTGTACCTGGAATGCGTAATTGACGCCAGCCCTCCTGCAACAGAAATCACGTGGCTCTTTGAAGGTAGTGAAGTCACCACAAACATATCTGAGGGTGTGATCGTCAGTAGCCAGTCGCTCGTCTTACAAAAGGTGCACCGCTCTCGAGCTGGGAATTACAAATGCTCGGCAATCAACAGAGAAGGTCGGGGCACCAGCAAAGAATTTACATTGCGGGTCAAATGTAAGTTCATTTCCGCTCACTATGCCGTTTCGTTTTTCTCTTGCCCTTTTTTCCTTGTTGTTTTCCGTAACAAATTCCGATTCACATGCCGGTAAATGGTTGAGGAAAGGCAGCATACGCAACAACAACAACAACATAAATACAGTGATTATGTTTGGGGCTATTCACCACTTTGCAGCATACGCAAGACGCGGAACATGTCTACAATTTTTAGCTTTAACGTTTCAGGGGTGATGCCCAAACTCGTATCTTTTGTAGAGCCTTGATGCTCTAGGCAGGCGGATGGGTGTGCAAGACAAGTGATTTCTGTTATTTCTGTTGCAATGTGTCGTCTATTTTCTTTCTGTTTTTGTTAACGCTTTCTTAAAGTGACAGCTTGTGATATCGCGTGTAATAGTCATAATTTTAAAAAGCTCGATATTACTTATTTCTTAATGTTGCAGTTGCTCCCATCTGTAAAGCTGGACAGAAGCTTGTCTACGGCGTGTCTCCGCGAGAGTCCATCATCGTTCACTGCGAACTGGAAGCTGATCCAAAGGATGTAAGGTTCCAGTGGCGGCTCAACACGTCGGCTGCCTCCAGCAAGCGGCACGAAAGAATCACCTACAGCCACCTGTTAGCTCATAGCTCCGCTGTTTACGCGCCGCAGACAGAGGATGATTATGGTGAACTACTGTGCTGGGGTGCCAATGAAGTCGGCAAACAGCGCAGACCCTGCAAGTTTTCTATTATAAAAGCAGGTGAGTGAAAATTACATATGTATATCTGGAGCTGGAGATGTTTGCCTCAACACTTCCAGTGTGTTCCATATTATGGGGAACATTGATGGTGACAGAAGCTGTGACGTTACAACCGTGCGATCCTATTCTCGATGTTGCACCGTGTTGCCCACTACTCACTGTGCCCGCATCCCTCTACTTCTGTCCAGAAAACCCAATAGAAATGTGCAGGCAAATCATCAGTGTACCGCTGGGGATATGGTTAAAACCTAGTGACAGGGCGCCGAATATTTGATCTAAGTTTCTACATTCAGGAGACCCCACCGTTTCTAGATTAAGAAATGTTTACAACGTGGTATTCTGCTCCAGACCCCATCAACATGACAAGGAGCAGTGCACATGATGAATACTATCTACCCACCTGCGAATAAACCACGACACAAGACATTGATGCATCCTGTACCGCTTCAAGGAGGTCTTCCTACATATGATCACAGCTAATAAGTCAATTCTGCCAATACGAAGAATATAATTACACTATCTAGTAACATAAAGATTTCTACGGAGGGCGTCTCTGCCTCTTGTTCATTAACAGCGCTTTCCACCAAATCGAAAATTTCATTCGGAGAATTCGTTTTAAAAATAAGTTCCCTTCTTTTTTATTCGGCATGTTCCTCCGTTAGCAAGTCGGTGCATACTTTTCCAAGTTGGTATTCCAGAGATAAAACATATATCAAGACCTCTCTTAAAATATACCCTCTAAAACATATCTCAAGACAACAAGATCTCTGCCAACCAGAAACTGAACAGTCATAAATTCAAAACGGAAGTCATACGTCACATTTTGTTTCTTCAGACAAGAAACAAACCGCTAAATATAAGGAAGACAACATACACTTTATGCTAAAAGTTCAGTTCCAAAATCCCTTCTCAACTTGCTGCTGTCAAACTGCAAAGAGCTTTGCAGGGTGGCAGCGCACTTTTTCCGTCTGTATTACCATTGCCTCTAATCCCAGGAGTGCTGAGAGGCGACGTAAAGATCAACTCAGCCTCGCCATCCCTTACATGTTGTTTCTCTTCTGGGCCCTGATTTTGGTTTTCTTTGCACTTCAATGCGGCGTTGCTGTTCTCAACAGGGAACGTTCCTGTCGCAATGCGATTTTTTGTTCCATCTGTTGCTGTCACAAACCTGCAAGCTTCACTTCATAACAACCGTTCCAGAGTGGGTGATTGATGAGCAGGTCTCTGGAAGGCAGGTAATCAAAACCATGGTTCGAGTATTTTACTTTTGGTAAGAATGTTACGAAGTAGCATTTGAAAGCCTGCAGCATACCATGACGACAGCTGCATGGAGACATGTAAAAAAAAAAAAAAATTGCTTTTTCAGAGACTTGTTATTTCAAAGACACCCCTGCCTAGACACGAGGATGGCAAATGATTTTCTTTCGAGCTCGCCTTGTATCATGTGTGTGTGTGTATGTGTGTTTTTATATCGGGTGGGTTCCCTGGGGTAGCTAAACTTTATTCAATATTGCGCAAACAACGCATGGCTCTGACGTGTCACTGCAGTAGCCTAAGCAAAGGGAAATGAACTTTGTTAACTCTTGCTATGTTCATTTCTCTCTCACTGTCTCTACCCCTCCTTATCTTGTGGACGTAAGTGCGGCAATAGTGCTTTTTTGTTTTTTGTTTTTTACCTCAGCAATTCTGCCTTTATAAAATACCAGCGATCTCAAAGTAAAGTTTTGTCACCGCTGTTGTGAACGCAGGGCGTCAGGAGGCCTTCCCTTTGATGGAGCGGTAGAATGCACTGTCCTATGTGTCTACAATGCGCACTCCAAGAAAAGAGGTGTAATTTTAGTCCCTCTCGGGACTAATTGCATTGCCATAAAAATTAGTCCTTTTTGGGGACTAATTGCAGGGGAGCATTTGGCAACTGAAGGGACCGTTTAGAGGGTTCCACTTGCAGACCTACACTCTTATTCAAACACCGCCTAAGCACCACTTATTCAGCGGGACTTATTTTTTTATTTTTGCCATCCGGTTGATAATGCTTCAGAAACCTCCTCCCGTAAGCGGTTCGCAACACCTGATAAAAGAGACGGTTTCTTAGCGCCCACCCATCCACCCTCCTGCCGCCCGCGCTACTCCCACGTACTCACAGACACCAAAATCAACACGAGCTCACTTTATTATTCACACAGCCAAATCAAAACGGGAAAGTAATGAGGCAACACACCTTGAGGTCCGATTCCGAACTTTATCGGCATTAGTGATGTAATGCTGAACCTGCAATAATACATTTAAGTTACGAATGATAGTAGGCTGTCAGCAGATGATCTTGACTTCTCCTACTTCTGTTGGTTCTCTTCCAGGACACACGTCGCAGATCAACATGTCAGTCTTGTTATTTTGTG
>JARGYV010082788.1:0-12294 GCA_029532675.1 Ornithodoros moubata
GTTTTATTAGTGACCAACAGGCTCAACTGCACGCCCTTCGAGCACCTGCAACAAAGTAGCGCACAAAAGGTCCACGAGGTCGATACACGTCATATAGAATAAATAGACATTGCATAAGGATGATAGCAAACGAAAGAATCACGGGTAAAAGTTCACGACGGAGAGAAAGAAATAACGTCCCGTTCGAAGAACACATGGATGCAACCAATGACTCAAATTAGGATCAACGCTGCAATTTTAATGGTCTGTGGACTGCAGTAAACTTTCTTCTTGGTTTCGAGATGTGTTTAAGAGCGGTAGCTGATATTGAGGAAAACGGCTGACCAAATAAAGCAGCTCAATAGCAACAAGGTTTAATGCACGCTACATACAAATAGTATATATACGCAAGACCTTCCTGCCGCAAGTGTCCCCACTCGAGTCTCCCCACACCCAAGCTCAGCCAACTCATATAGGATGAAAAAATGCCCACTTCCCCTATTCATAGCAGATCCAGTGAAACACATTCAGTGAAACAGAAAGTAAAAACGTAAACGGTCGTACTTCCAGTGTCAATCACGTGTCTTGAAGTCGTTAATGATACCTATGACTGTACCGTCCACCGTGTGGTAGAAAGTTCATACCCAAAATGGCACTCTCCGAAACAGTTGGCACAATGAAGCTGACAACATATGGATGTCGGGCTTGTACCATGAATCTGTTATCATGCATCGTTCCGCGGATGTTACAAGATCACCACACGCAGACCTTATATCTGGCTCGGTCCACTTGGTTTGAAGAGCCTTGTAGCCAATGTAGCCAATGTAGCCAATGTAGCAATCATTGTGCGCAGAAGCAATCTGCGAAATGGAATAGGTATATGTTTCCACTGGAATTTTAATTACAGACTACCGTGAAGTTGTCAGACCGTGCGAGTGAGTTCAAACGAAGGTCCTTTCGCTGCTACATCAATCTCATGGCGCTTAAGGGCTTCCTGCAATCGTATTGTAACACTGATAAATTTAAACCAATGTACAAGCCTAAGAGCTTTTAAAGAACGAGCAACTAGGAAGATTAAAACGATGTTCGAGTGTTCCGTAAACAGAGGAGTTAATCTATTTCCTTTGAATTTGCACATTTTGGCCTCTGGCCTCCGACTCTTTCGTGAGCAACCGTTAAAAGCCCCACTGGGCGCCGTCATCAAGTGGTCCTGTGTGTATGACAAACCACTAATGACCAACCAATCTTCACGCTTCTGCCATTCTGTCGCTCTGAATGAAAAGATTTCGGGTCCAAGTCAGAGAAAGAATGCCCATAATTGTTTGAACAGAAGTGTGCGAGTTGTTGTAGAATAATCAATGACGAGTTCGTGGTGAAGGCGAGAAAGAGGATCTGGACGGTGGTGTCAGTTGGATTAAGAAGGACGTCAAGAAGAACGCGTTGTTGTTATGTGTCCACATTCTCTTAGGGGTAATTGATCGTGGGCAATCGTGATCGACTCATGTAAAGCCAGGAAGTAGTTTTTCCTTATTACTCCACATTATGCGCGGCAAACTGTCCAAGCTGAGCTGATAGAGTCCGGCTAAAGCGTCTCCTTTCGGCAGTAGTTGCTAATGTAGCTAGGAGCTTCGCCTCACGACCGCTGGAGATCGGCTGCTTTCCGAGGAGAGAAAGGGGAGGACAAGTATCGATTCTCCCCTAGCCAGTGGAAGGGCCTTCACTTGGCGACCAATCGAAACAGCAGCGTAGAGGTACAAACTACGGCGCTGTACCCCTTCGCTGGGGACAGCGTTTGTCATCGGGACAGACTTGTACGACAGGACAGTTAGCAATGTCGGTGACGGTTTCTTCGCGTGCCACTTCCTTGCTCTGACGCCTGTTCCTCGGCTGACTGCCATGGCCCGGCTTCACACATAGCGCCTTAGAAAGTGTAAGCGAGAACTGCTCGTTTCGTTTTTCTTCTTCAACAATCACAGCTGGACGGCCACAATGACGTATATATATGTTAAAGTGTATTGCAGCGCAGTACATTGTACCTATTCCGCTTGTGTTGTTCGACAGTTCGTGAGGCTTCAAACGGGGAAATGAGCTAGGATCCTAGGTCGTGGTTTTTGAGCCCTGATTACTTTGCCTTTCTCAGAATGTGATAGCACGCAGGACACCGGTGTGCTGCAACATCTGAAAAGAAATTGATGGATAATGTAGCTGGTGCAGCGAAAATTTCTGGCAACGCGTCACACGATTTAAGCTCAGGGCTTTTATACGCACGTAAAATGGTATGTGTTGTACAGATTCCTGAATTACCCAGGGAGCATTCTGCAGATTTATATAAAAGGTCCTGAGAGAATAAGAAATGTACCGCGCTGTGGAACAATTACTCTTTCGATGCGACGTCCACGCGCCAGGCCATTTGCGTTCAATGCGTGTCCACAGATAGAGGCTTTTCCCTCTCGCTCATTTGCCTGCAGAGTGCCCGTCGATTTGGCAAGGAGGCGCTCTCTAAAACACGTCGTAGATTCAATCAAATATATGGCCAGGAATTCTAGTTGTTTACTGCCCCGTGCGCAAAGCCCTCATGCTTGAATATGCTAATCAATTGTTTCAGCAAGTATTATCGACTCTTCTAGGCACAATCACTCTAAAACACAGAACTTCCCCGTGTGCAACGGCGGCAACCTATATCCCAATTCGGAAAGATAGCATTCTGTTGGCTCATTTCTGGGAAGTAATAGGCGCATATCACTTCGGGACACTTATGCAATTATGCAAAGTGTCACAAAAAATTCGTATGCTCCTGCCATTTCAGAATGGTGGTTGGATCTCAGGAGTTGAAAACAGTGATTAGGCAAATAGTTCCCTAAGGGTTTTTTTTTTTTTCATTATTATATTATTATTAAGCTTAGGCATTGGGTAGGATGCTTATGGAACAGGTGCGGTATTATGACATTTTCATTTCCTATAATCTGTCGTCAAAGTTTCTCTTCTTTCGCTTCTCTCTCCACTTATCTACTCGCTCATATATAATGCAGAATAAAGCCCTTTGACTGCACGTAAAGAACCTGTGCACTGTTCATGAGAGCTATGCAGCTCGAAACAGCTGTCCAGTGCTGGTATCGCGTCGATATACCTCATTCTTTACGGGCAGTAAAAGAGCGTCGGCTTTATTCCGCGCTTTGCGTTGAGGTATTCAGCGGGTGACGTGCTGGCAACTCCCCCGTAGTGCGTAAACCACATAGTTGCATAAACTCCACAAATCAAAGATACAAAAACCCCATGTACCCACTCAAGAGTCAACAAGAAAAAAACGACTTCTTTTTCGGCAACTCTTATACTGAACGAGACAACAGTCGAGCAACACCCGCATTGTGATGACTCAGGGTTACGCAGTTTAGGTCATTTCACTCAATCGCTGTCATCGTTGTGGAAAATCTTCACAATTTCACTGTTGCTCACTTTTACACACAGCTAGTTATGTAGTGCTACTTTCTCAAAAATCTTAAACGAGAAAAGACCCTCTTCGTCATACGACTTCTCTGCATCATTAGGCAAGAGAGTAAAATAAGAGCGCTGAAGGAATGAGTCTTGGTATCACCCGCGCACATCAGACTTGCCAAGACAAGCACGCTTGATACGAAACTGCCATAAATGGGCGAGGGAAAAGGCGGGCCATATGATAGTGTGCTGAACCAAATTGTTTCATTAACACCAAGGCCTTACATGATTAAAAGCACTGTAATCCAATATGATGCCAAAGTCGTTCCATATGTTCATTTCATAAATCAAGCTGTCTGGAGTCCTATTCTACTTGTTTCCGCGCAGTTATTTATAACGCATTGAAAAAATGTAAACTGGTAAAGTGTGGAACGCTGTTGTAGGGTGCCAAAAAACTGGCATCGCCCATAAGCACAGCGGCGCTAAAAATACCACGCACATGGTTTTCGGTTGTAAAATCGTTTTCTGGATGACGTAGTCCTAAGAATGCACTGGCCTCACAAAAAATGATAAAGGTGACTACGTAGCTGCTAAGCACAGAGAATATACGAAGCTGTCCACGCTAACTGCGAAAATGATAATCTAACACATAGCACGATTAACAAAAAGTTGACAATTCTGCTTTGGCTACTGGGACATTCAAACGCAGTGCCTCTTTGTAGAACAAACACCAAAGGAGAGCTCAGAGCTGTAAATTTTGCTTTCGCCGCGCTATGCGTTATTCCCTTTCTACAATTAACAAGCGTTGCAGTCCGTCGGGCATACGAAAGGGGAGTGCAGGGTCCACTGAATACATAAGTAACTGGTCGGTGATGTCCTGGCACCACAGTTGCTGAGCCACTGGTTTGATCATAAGAGATGGTATTCCTCTACACGAGTCCAGATAGTTGGCGATGGAATGTTCTGGAGGACCAGGTAGGCTGCGGAACTACTACTACTTCTGCCTCCACCTGCCTGGCCCTTGGCCACGGCGGCGTTTGGCCACGGATTAGCGTGGGCATCGGTAAACTGAAGCTTCCTCTTCTTCTTCTTCTGCCTCCACAAAACCACCCGGCTAGAAATGTTTGAGGAACTTCACTAACACCATAACACCATAAATTGAAGCTTCTCAACTGATGAAGCTTCTTCTTCTGCCTTCTGCTCTCTGGTCTCCTTCTGCCTGAAACTCTGGCCCGCGTTATGGACCTGCGCTTCGTCGTCGTCGTCCACGGCCGCCACATCATTCGCCCCCTCCGATGCGGAGCGTTGCTTAAAGTGGATGTCTCCGTCGATGGCTCGAGGTTTTGAGTGGTGACGACACGTGGAAGAAACGTCTGACCGCCAGGAATGGTGAGGTGGCGTGGGCTACTGCTGTGTATGTCGAGCGGGTTCCAGGTTGGACGCTGGAGCAGCGCGGGCTCCAGGCCAAGCTTGGCGGCTGCACCATGGCTGTATACATGAGTGCACAGCTCCATGGCGCTGCCGGAAGAGTTCAGGAAAGAGCCGTCGCCAGACAGTTGGAGACCGAAAGTGGAACTCACTGAGGACTCCCTGTGGACCCCCGGTGAAACAGTAGTCCCGGTGCAACTGGAATAGCCAGTAGTCGCCGACAGTGAGCTAGAAGACGTAACCAGTGAAGGTGGTCGTGAAGGAGGTTGTTGAGAGCTGAGTCCTCGATTGCAGGCGAAAGAGGGACGGACAGGATGAGCCGTGACTGGGCGTCCGTCTGCTTGTAAGTCATATGGTTGTAAGGGACTAACCGTACCCGGTTCGTGAGCATGTTGCTCAACAAGTGCCACTTAGGGTGCCCGAGGAGTATCGTCGTGAAGCGTGCGGCACGTAAGTGCCTAGCGGGTCTTCGGAAGGACTGGGCCTGTACCTTCAGCAATGGCTTGCGGCGTAGAGGTCTGTGGATGATTGTGCTTCTGAACTTGGGGGTGCTGGAGCGTCGAACTGCCGGGCATATTGTTCAATGCCAGGTCACCAAATGTAGATGCTGAAAGCAGAGCTCCCTGTAGGTAGAAATTATCTTTTATATCCGTTGGACACTACGCTGAGCAATGTTGTAGTTGGTGGACGGGCCACAGCTGCTGCAGTGTCAGCCTCTTTGTTACCTTGCATGCCGCAGTGACCAGGTATCCCCTGCAGATAGATACGATGACCTTTGTCACTGAGTTCCCGAAGCTGTTGGAGAAGGTCAGTCACGATCGGGGCTGAAGATCTTTTAACGCCTATGCCTTCAAGACATTTTAGCGCAGCCTTTGTGTCCGTGTACTTCACCCAGAATTGTGCAGTATAGTGTGATATTTTTCATAAAAATAACAGTATCACATATAGCTCTGCTGACGTTGAAGAGGAGCGATGTCATGCCGTCGACCATATCTCATTGACATTGATGGTGTATCCTAAACCTTACAACATGCAGACACTCAGTAGGGGAACAGTTGGCGTCACATCGGCGCCTACTCCACGTTCGCGACTGTGGCACTCCTTGTGGATGATGTCATATCAATAAACTCCACTGCGATCGAAGGACGATAACGATGATCACCCGCATCTATCCTCGTTCACTTAATAACGAATACGACAATGCACTGGATGCCAGCAACACCCCAGAAGAATCACGAACACATAGGTCTACTGTTCTCCCAACTGCAAGATTACGACCTCATCATCAATCCCGACAAGTGCTTGTTCGGTGTCAAACAAGTGGAGCTCCTGGGACACTAGATTATCAAGGACGGCGTACAGCTCCTCCCGCATTGAGCCAAAGATGTCGGTGAATTCTCGCTCCCACAAACTCCATAGTAGTTGCACGAATTCATCAGGATCATCAATTTCTATTGTCGATTCATTCCAAACTCTGTATGCATCAAGCAACCCCTTCAGGTACTGTTGTCGTCCAAGTCAAGGTGTACCGACGCCTTCACTTGGACAACCATCCTCACTGAGGTATTTCGACGTCTCAAGTCGACCCTTGTTGATGTTGCACTGTTAATCCCCGTCGCGGATGTTCCTACTACTTTCATCGCGGACACTTCAACCGGTGTCCCTCGGGAAAAAATAGATGGTGCCTGGACTCCTGGCATTCTTTTCCAAAAGTTTACGCCCCGCTTAGAAGAACAGCACTTTCAGCCATTAGCTTCTGGCCATTTACCTTGTCATACGCCATTTCTGCTACTTTCTTGAGAGGCGCAACTTTCAGATCCGCACAGACTACAAATTATGACATACTCTATGCACTCAAGCCGCCCATCTCTCAGTTTCCGCGAAACTCGTCAACTCGCGCCCACTTCGTGACGTAATTCACGACTGACATCCGTCTCACAAGCGAACGTCACAACACTCTGCCAGATGCACTCTCCCGCGTTAATATATCCGCCACAGCATCTGGGAGTGAAGCCATTTATTTTACGACCATTCCGACTCATCACATCCCGTTGTGCCATAGTCCCTCTGCCGCACAGCCTTCAAGCAGATCCACTCCATGCTCAAGCCAGGGATTCGAGCAACACAGAGGCTGTTTCCCAACGGTTCAATTGGCATATATATAGGTGATGAAAATGAAAAATCAGCAACCAAAAATATATGTGCGTGTGGGTGCGCTGGGTCATCGTAACAGTGTTGCTTGACTTGTTTGGATATGTAGAATAAAAAGGGAATATCAAGCCCAAAGTAGTTTAAGTGAGCAATAAAAATAAGCCGGCGGGAAGCATAAAATAAGATTTAATGCTAGACTTTCGTGCAGAAGACTGGAACAGGTTTTTTCGTAAGGACATTAGTTTGATCTATGCGCATAGGACGGTTGATTCATCTTTCTTTTCTTTTTTTTTTTCTTTTTTTTTTTCACCAGGCACCGTCCCGGCCACGAAGATACTTACTAGATTAAGGGCTCTTGGAGGCGAATTGGGAAAATATTTATTTAAAGGTGTTTATAGTTAGCCTGGACGTGTTGTTTCCTCCAATGCCACGTTGTATTCCAATGCGCCAAAGATTCTTTCGATATGCTATGCTCTCAGAGAACCAGTTGCGTGATTCTTCGTAATCCATGTACAGAGGGGAAAAGACTGTTCGATGTGGTCCAAGCGACCACATTAGAATAGCTCCTGTCGAGTACAAATGCCCTCCTCACATCGATACGACGGAGACGTGCAGCGGTCACGTTCACCATCCAGAAGCCTACACATGTGGTCCTGCATATAAAACCCTGTGGTTTTCCTTTTTTTTTCTCTCTCTCTCTCTTCTTCTTTTTTCTTTTTCTTTCAGCTGCTTTCGCTCGAGAATAGAGGTATTTACTTTACAACGTGTTATAACGCTTGTATCAAGAAGTTGAACCTCTGGGATCACAATCATAATTTGCATGCACTTTGGCAGAACGTGAACTTATCAAGTTTATATCTTACATGAGCGGGTCACGATCCAGTGCACGAAAAAAACATACAACAAAAAACAATAAGCACTGTGCATTTATGATTGTTACTTCGGTTTCCTGCACGCGCCGCGAAACAGATTCCTGTAGACGAATTGAGTAGAAGACAGTGGTGCTAGGTCGTGGGTGTGGGTTCATTTCAAGCAGAAATGCGTAGGGAAAACAGAAAAAGACAAAAAAAAATTGTATCCCTTGCGTGGTGAAGGAAGACCAAAACAAAACCTCGTGCTGGTTATCCGTTGTTGCCTCCTGTGAAGCGTGCTTTCACCGCATTGACAGTTTGTACGTAGGAGAAGCCTCCAATATCTAAGCAAGCTCACGTCACGTGGCTAGATCTTCACTATGATGTCAGTATGATGATGGTAGAACTTCGTGTTGACAGAAATGTGTTGCGAATCAAAATGAAGCGAGGCGAATAAAAGAAGAGGCAACGTCAAAAGGAAGCGTACCTTTATATGGTACGTCAGTTACTTCGGCCATGAGTGACAATCCATCCGCGGGAACCATCACAGCATGAAAGAGCCCGCAATGCATTCCACTATCATACATTTTAACGAAAGCACCAGGACATCGCCATTACTTAATAACGCGTTGCGCAAAAACATATTTCTGGAGATGATCAAAAGATGCCAAGCTCTTCTTCAAATTAAATTCTCTCGTTCGCCCTTTATCACCGTCACATAACTAGATATGACTGATTTCACAAGCCATTCAAGCTGCTTATCCAGTGTAGTGCCATAACGACGTATTCCATTCCAACGAATTCATTGTACATATACAGGTCGGACGTGGATTATGCTAGCAATTCGTTGTTTTACGTCGCGAGACAACTGTGGTCGTGGTGGATTATGTTGTGTGAGTAACTGAACAGAAATCGGCGTCAAACTTAAGTTTTTCCTTGCGCGCTCTGCACCTCAGTCTTGTCTCTACTGTCGTCGCTTCAGCATTCTCGGTATATTGGCAACTTTCCCTGTGCAGCAACATGTTGTCGCTTATTAGGGAACTCTCGAATGTGCAACGCCTGGAACGAGTTAACTTAACACTCGTTAAATATTACCAGGACATTTTTCACGTAATTAGAGGGTAAAATAGCCAGTGTTAGTAGACGGTTCGAAAAGATCGGTAGAGACACTCATTCATGTTCTAAACTGGGAGGTCTTGAGTTCAAATCCCACCGCCGGTTGTGCATTCTTTGGTTTTCCCTGGATTTTCGCCATGTCGGGCGTTTTTCAATAGAGGGGTCCTAGTCCCCTCTATTTACACTCATCATGAGGCGGTGGCCCAGGTGGTATTGGGCCACAGGTCACTGTTTCTATAAAAGCCAATAAGTAAAACACTATGGGAGAGGGAGAGTGGTAAACAAAGTTTGGTCCATCCAACCGTGACCGTGGCAGTAGGTTCCGAGTTCGGGTCCTTGTGCCAGAACACAATGAGTTTTCCGTGAATGCGTCCTAGAAATATTTAATTATCATTGAAGGGTTAACACACATTGATTTCAGAGGGTTAACAAAATGGATCAATATATAAACTGGCATTCCTCCATTTCCTGCGCAGAGTGTGCCTGTAGCAAGGGTAACCATGTGGAAGTTATCAGCCACGCCAACGCCCAAAGATCCCCACCTGTATACTGAGCGCGACCCTTCGTCCACAAGAGGTGAGGGAGCGCTTCCTACCCAGTCCCAGTGCCCTGGTATGTCCTGGTACGCACCCCCAAGATTGTACGACCACTAACAGTTTATCATGGGGAACGGCATGAACAAGGTAGGTTCCATACAATATCACAATACGTGTATTTATTATTTTCAGTATTTCGCTTATAAGCCTTTGATCTCTTGTAAGACGGTCAACCCTCGATCTATGAGCAGGTTAATGTTCCCGCCGATGTCGCTGTTAAGTCGTGAACTGACTGCGTACCTGAAAATTCCCCCTTTTAATACAGTCCTGTAAGCGGACCTCCTGATGTGTCACTTCCTGATGTCCATTACCGGAAACCTAGCGCATAGTGGCTGCTGATTCGGGGTGATTAAAAGCCGCGAAAGTAGAGAGCATTTCGCGTGAAGGTATTGTCTAGCACATCCAGATCCCGCATTGATCAATATAACTGCATGGAATGTATTGCAAGGAGCAGAAAAGGTGTCTGTTGACAGACAGTCGTCAAGAGATATCGTAGCCCATGAGATATGTTGGGTCTTGCACTTCAACCAAGCGTGGTGGCAGCGGCATGACACTACCGGGCGATTTGCAAATAGGTGACTCCGTGTTATTGAGGAAGAGTGGGTCAAGAGACAACTGCGCACGACATTGCCTTCGCTGAGGAAAACACACGAAAAGCATCCAGTCATTGTCCGCCTTAATGGCCAACTATGGCAGACATTGCACCGACACCGCTAGCACTACGTATGCGGCTGAAAACCACGACCGCCAGATGAAGGCGCCCAGTGAACGGGATGGCGTCCTTGCCTGAAGAACTGAATGCGCTGCTCTTACTTGCAAACCGCCAAGCGACATTCGCTTCAGAGACAGGGTGCATCAGTTTTCCTTCTTTTGGAATTATTAGGTCAAATGTCCTCTTAATTACAGATTAAAGAGACGGAATAACAACAAATACATGAGATGACGGTGATATGGAGAATTTCGCCGCCAGTACGGCGGCCCACTACTCCATGGCGCAGTGAAAGAGATGAAAGCGTGAAGTAAATTCAACTGCTTCTCATAATTTTGGTTGGAAACAAGCGTTCACTTACATTTTCTTATAAAATGAAGGCTAAAAGAGATTGCCCTGAAACATATTCTTCCCCTTTTTAGTTGACCAGCACAATTTCTGCTGTTTTTGAATCGTCCGTTTCATCGTATGACAAATTTTGTTAGATAGATGTGTGAATAAGAGTGAAATTGGCTGCCCAGTTACAAAATTTCAGTCGTTTCTTGAAGTCTTGCGGGGATAGATCTTGATGTAGGCATACATGATAAGGATGAAGATGATGCTTATTTAGCACTTTCCAGACTGAATTCCTAGACCTGCCAGACTACTGCAATCCGCCAGACACTGGCTTCAGAGTACACACTGGCGTATGCAAGGATGCTGACTTTATAGTCCTCACTTATTATGAAATCTCTCAGACGCCTCTCGTAAAAGACGGACCCTCTCTTCCGAAATGTGCTGGAAAGTCGCGCAAACGTTTTGTGGTCGGGAACGGGGCGGTGGCCAGTTGGGAATTGCCAGTCATTTCCGCGGCGCCCAAATCATGTCCACTTTCTCTTCAATGGAGCACCTTATGGTGCTAGGTTGCCATAAGCACATTCCCTGTTGCGCACTTCGCCAGGGATAAATACCCACCTTGGAAGGCTGTGGGGATCGCAGCGACCTCAGCAAACGCTAGCTGAACATGACCTGGGTAGTGGAATGGACTGTTGTGAAGTAAGGACACAGGTGAAAACTTTAAAACGCAGTCATCAAGCACCAAAATTTATGTCCGGCAAGATAAATTTTCTAAGATAGTCTTTTTACCAAGCGCCTTCCCGGTTTAGGTGCAGGGGAACAGAAAGAACACAAAATAAAAAGGCACACAAGAATCAACATCATCACTAACAGAAGAGGGAACTTTTCTTTTACTGATAGCGGAACACACCCATGAATCGTATCTACAACGCCGACCTGTTACAGCCTTCTGCCCCCGAAGGAAAAATGGGAGCATCCCTTCCTGCACAAATTCAGCGCTGAGATTCGGTTGCGCCTCATTTGCATAGAAACAGAAACTATTCGTATCATGAAGCACAGAAACATTTCGACATCGCTGACAACTGGAATAGCTTTCGACTACGGCTGTCTTCAATTCTGCTCTCTCAATTTTCATAAAACTCGTTAATGAAAAAGTTAATTATCGTATTTTAGTGAATTAGTCATTGAACAGTGATGCGATCGACTAGGAAAGATGTCCGCCGGTCCAGTTACGTTAGACGCCCAAACGGCATATCTGGAGCTCTCATAGGTTTTTTTTTAATATGTGGCGGCAATTAAACCCAGTTCCACTGTACTGTAGTTCCCCTTGTGCTCTTGTGTATGTGAGCGTGGATCTGTGGTAGGGGAACCACAGCTCCACCGTTTCCGCAGATTTCACGCAGAGTGGAACCGGGTTCAATTTTTTTTTTTTTTAGAATTGAGTAGAAAGACAACGGTGATGATATACTTTTTGTTGTATTTGTCTGTTGTTGTTGGTCTTGTCTTGCACATTGCAAGGTCTTCACGTCTTCACACGCGCACACTCACTTGGGCACAGTTGTCATACACATTTACACATTTTGTAGTTCACAGTTCGCTGTAAAAAAGGAGAGAGAGAGAGAGAGAGAGAGAGAGAGAGAGAGAGAGAGAGAGAGAGAGAGAGAGAGAGAGAGAGAGAGAGAGAGAGAGAGAGAGA
>JARGYV010082791.1:0-14576 GCA_029532675.1 Ornithodoros moubata
CCGCCCTGGGGCACACCTGTTTGCTGGCAGTGGCACTGGCTGTCGCCACTGCTTGTACGCATGAATACTTTTCTTTCATGCAGATACGCGGAGACTCAGCGAAAGCTTCGTTAGAATTTTCTGCTGCTCGTTTATTTCACGGGATTTCACATCGAAACAGTATTAGGAAACAGTGACCGATAAATTTTAATACATTGAACGATCCTCTTTCAAATGCGGTCTCGGCATACAGTCGTAAAGCAAGGGACAGAAGTACTCACATGCAGTGGGTTATCGCACATCTTAATCACGTGACCATTCAAAAAATTGAAATCTAAGGGCTTTCTTGTCATACCATAGTGGCCACAAGTGCGGCATAGAATACAAAGCAGCTTGTAGCAGCTTTCCTGGCTACAAACCTCCGTAAAAAAAAAAATCCGACACTATTTTAGGGGGCATACAGTGTATCAGGACTCCAGCGAGAGAGCTCCGCGATCTGCATTTGGAGCATCTGCACTAATGTCTCTTGATATGTTGTGTGAGGTCGCCTACTCTAGATGGAGCTGATGGACACATACTCGCTCCAGATGGCTGTCTCTTGAGCAGCGGATTGCATGCCAACCTGTCTGCTTATAGCAAAAGGAGCGCATTATCATAAGAGCTGCTCGAGCGGG
The DNA here is from genome assembly GCA_029532675.1 of Ornithodoros moubata. NCBI lineage: Eukaryota > Metazoa > Arthropoda > Arachnida > Ixodida > Argasidae > Ornithodoros > Ornithodoros moubata. Next base: position 654 of record JARGYV010082791.1, read on the forward strand.
ATGGGAAATGATGCTTTCGGTGAAGTGTGTTTTTCCACGCACGCTTCTGAACTAACGCCATGGTCCAGATAAGATGGACAGTAATATGAAAGTTAAGCACAGCGGCTCGCTAGGCTGAAGTAATTTTTGTTAGCAAAAAGGTCACTTTGCTTTTTTTAACGTATTAATTAATTTCTTATACACGAATTTTTCATAACACGAAGCATACAAAGATTGAAATGCCGTGATAATGTTATTATAATATGTGTGCGTTATAATGTTAGTATTTGTAGGGATAAATAATTTACTTGACGTGTGAAGCTTATGTAGGGCACTGTCACCCTCTGAAAAACGTACAATCCTAACGTAAAAATATTTCGCTGTAGTTCCGTTGAAATCGAGTGAAATGGAAGTAAGGGAACAAAGGATTAATGATGGTTAAATGATTTACTTTGACTTGTTTTTAGTCACTAAATACCAAAGTATTGAAATTTTCTGCTGATGAATTCTGCCATTTCCGAAGCTCCCGAAGCAAATTAAATGACAGGCTAAAATTGAATGAAAAAGAGAGAGAGAGGAAATTTGCTTTCGGAGGTATTGAACTGTCTACATAGATTAAGCCTTTGCCAATGCTGTCGTTGAGGCCTAGTCTTTTAATTGAGGGGATCATAGTTGTCTCACGACGTAAATCCAAGAATTATTATTGAATTGAGGGTTTTTTCTGGATCATCAGGTCCGCACATCGCAAAAGAAAACGACAGCCCTCCGCTACATATGTGTAGTAGCTGTGTCTTTCTCCAGTTGAACATGCATATAGTGCTGATATCATGACCTCTGCTTTCGTCATGGGCGTGTCCTCTAGATCGAAGGTGAAATAGTGTGTGTGTTTCGCGGAACACAATAGGAAAAGAAAAGTGCAACGGAGAAGGAGAAAGGCGCCATCGCTTCTTAACTTTTTGTTTGTTTGTTTCTGTAGTGTGGAGAGTGACATATATTAATCAGCAGCGTCATGTTAGGTCACAAGAAGAAGGATGTTGCCAGTGGCGTGTAATTATTCGTATCGGCTGCCAACTGGGGCGTGATATGATTGTACCGAGGTCGCTGCAGAACGGGAACTGACTATATGTATCATATACACGGTTTCCTGAGATCCCGCCCGTATTCATGCTCTCCAACCTATCTGTCTGTCGAATTGTGTGTCAGCGACGACGACAATGCGAGGTATTGTGATGACCTATTGGGACCCGTCCCAACAGCATTTGACTAACGCACTCGAGGCCGTCTGGAACAAGTCGAAAGGTCCCTCATTTAAGAAAATTCGTGCTTACCTTCCCTTCGTTCACTTATTTACGAAGTGTTCCGCGCGAGACGCACTTACGGCACCTTGCAAATATGCGCCACCGACTCACCTCTTTGAAACCTTTGGGCGAGCCTTAATGCTAGCCTCACACGGGCCTTGTGGACAGGAGCATTGCGCGTTTCACGATGCAGCGTGTCGTCTAACGCAACTTTCAAAGCAAAAGAATCCGCTCTCCTGCCGACGGGCCTCTCTATGCGAGCTCTGCTCTTTTGCCGCTCCATTGGTCGCGTCGTCATTGTTCACGCAATGTCTCATCACATATATCAAATACAAGCTTGCGTAGCATTGGAGCAATCAAGCTCTTCTGCCGAACTCATTGTTGGAAGTAATCTTCAGGAACTGTACGCTTGTGCAGTTTCCCCGCGAAAAGAAAGAAAAAAAAAATGCAAAAGGAAAGCGCATTTTCTTGAGACCTCTCAAAAACGTGGTGAAGGAAAGATCTCCATTGTTATCCTTCCTCTCCAAATAAATTCCGCACAGACGGCACAAGAAAAAGAAAATTAACTAAATAAATAAAAATTATTCTCCGGGCCTGGTCTATACAATTCAATCAGTGGCATTCATTCGAGTGTCCCTTTTAATTAAGTTGCCTTTGTTTTCATGCCGAACGTACGATACAGGGCTGAGAATTTTAATCCAGGCCGCTGGGTAGTCTGAGACAGTCTCAGTATGCAACGAGCGTGGGAGGAGATTAATGGCGTGTGGTTTCCCATCTCATCCCAGCTTACATTTCTTCGAATCTCGTGCGCCGCGGATGTCACCTTTCAGAACAATAAAAAGCACTGCCTGGTAGCACAGTAATATTACTTTACCACTGCATACTCTGCGACGGGGGCTCAAATTGCAGCATGCTGCAACATTCAATGAGAAACTTGAAACCACTCCTGGTGGAGAAAACTGTCTTTATCTGCTTCCCCTCTATTTCCTCCACAGTTTAAGCTATCCAGTATATGTTTTAGAAAGACACTGGTCTATAATGTAAACACATGCTTCTTTCCCCACGAATCCGTGTCGAACTATACACTTAGGTTCCCATGGCGTAGCCGCCTCCTGTTCCTCCGCTGCCTGAGCCTTTGTTAGTTGCAATAAAGAACTCTTGCTCTGCGGACGTTGCGTCTAACTACGTCTCTTCCCTGCGAATTTTATCCCTTTGAGCTACAACTCCCGTTACTGTAGTGAACGTTAACGTAAGCAAACATGCCTCCGGTTTAGAGCAGCCAGTTTTTCGCCTAGGGAAATTACAGTGGTGGACGTTGGATCACTCGTGTGACTGCGAACAGTTGAGCGTGAATGACTTGCATGCTTTACTGTGAAGATTGACATTTTTCAGCTACATTAGAACGTGAATAACCTGTGCACAAGACGAAACGTTTGATATTTGGCGAGATTATATATTACTGCTCCATGCGCACAGGTCTCCGTCTCTTTCGTCTTTCGTATGTTTTGTCCGTTTGCACTCAAGCAAAACGGTCGTCATATTACAGCGCTATCGGCATTGCCCTTTGAGAAAATAGAATACCTGTCTGTCCCGTAAAAAAAATAAAAATAAAAATCAGTACCGTCCATTAAGTGCTCATTCTGATCCGCCATAAGATTTTTTTCCTCTGCGACGATATTATGCAAGCGTCAATACTGCACCAGTAAGAACAACAAAATGGATGTTGTCTTTTCGCATCAATGGAACTGCATAATTGCGTTTGGACAGCTCGAGGATCCCATAATGTCGTTCCGGGAAATCTCGCTTTGCTTTGCCAGTGAGGAGACATGGATGGACAGCTATCACCATGAAACAGGCATCTGCTATACTCTACTCGTGGGCCTGGAGGGTCGATGTCACCGTTGCCGCCGGCGGAGCCTTCCTCGTTTGTGAATTGCACATATAACGATAAAACCATGTGATAATCGCCGGACGTCAGCGGGCGCTTACAGGCGTGATGTAACGCCCTTTATATACCCGAGTTTATTTATAGTTTTTGGGTTGTCCTGCATCGAGAAATGTTCATATTTCCTTTCTTCTCCTCTCTCTTGTTGGTTCTGGAACCAGACGTCTGAATCGATCACGTCACGGTTGTCTTCCGACGCTGGACGCGTCAGATATATCGAGGAGCGACAAACTGCTGGTCGATATTATTCGTACGTAGCCTCTTGGGCCATCCTCACGGAAAACTGCACATAAAGGTCGCTGCTGTGACTACAAGACCACACCATTGTTTTGCTACAGTATATAGTAAACTTAAATGTGATTACAGCATGCTGTATTTGGCGTCTCAACGCATTGCATTACCTTCGCTGATACAGTGATGACCTATATATGTGATTTTTCTGTGACTGCTATTGCGGGGTCTTCGAGATAGAGCAGCATTCTGCTTTCGGGAGCCAGCATTCAATCTAGCCTAATGCAACCCAATTCAGAACGCTTTCTAGCCACGTCGTTCTTTTCCTTTTTTTTTTTTTCCATTCGTTTTTACATCCTGTACCCAGCGCAAGAGGAGGGCTACTTACATTTAGTTACAGTCCGTTCGCACAGTTCGTATATGTTGACGGATATTACATATGTGTCCCGCCTATATCTGATTTGAAGAAAAAGAAGCTACTTCTATGAAGAATATGTAAACCGGAGAAAACCATATATTTCGCCGCCGATATTTCGCACAGAGACTGTGCTTCTTCTGGGCGATGTTTTGCTATGCCCTTCTTGCGAATTCGTTGATTCGCTTTGACAGCAATAGCAGGAGACGCGCCACGAAAGTGGTCCCAGCGACTGTTCCAGTATTGGTCAGACAGACAAGAAAATGATTTCCGCTAGTCCTCAGAAAGTTACTGCAGGGTTCACTTTTACAAGCCACCGTGTTTTCATGAAGCACCACTTCCGGACCTCGTCTTAGTTGTGGAGCACCACAATGGTGCTTTAGTACAGGGCGAGTAAAAAATCTCAGGAAATCTTTTGCTTCAGGCCCGATAGGAAGAATGAGAGAGACAGCAAATTATAGTGAGAGAACCTGTCTATCTCGTGGTCGTCAACAACTAGCGAAAAATCGGTAACTGATATCGCAGCGACAATGCGCCAGTTTATTACGATACTACTACTGGAAGTATATACAGCACGATAATGACGTGGGTTGTTTCACCGCTGATAATGCGGTACCCTATCCCGTTGCCCGGGAATATAGAGGTACGAGATGAAGATGAAAGGTGCCTAGTTACAAATGTCAAGCACGCGCATGGAAGGACACTATTTCTATTTAACCTTCCGTTTTGTTCAGCGCCAAGCTTTAGTAAGGTTAAACGATATTTTTCCGACATTTTGAAATATTTTTAACTGACAAAAGCCGGGGCAACAGATTAATGAGCGAATGTGCATTAGCGCTGTGCATTGTCGAAGCCGATTGCGACGTTGTTAACCGTCGTACTAGGGAGCCAGTCACAGATTTGCATTGTGCCCAGTTTTGGAGCTGCACTTGGAAGAGCACGCAGTGTGTCAGAAAACGTGTAGCATATTTTATGGCAGACGGGATATAAAGCCAGCAAAGTGTTGTAGCAACCATATGCATGTTGCGTGGGTTTACCTTCCGCTCTCGAAAACAACAGTTTTCAATGCTGTCAGGAGCGATAGCAGAGAACGAAACTGCAGATAATACCTTTCTATCAAAATGAAACCAAACGACATTGCAACATGAAAAATATTGGCTTCAATTGCCTCGAAAACGTCTAGACAGATCTTTCACCTGCTTATGGCTGAAAAACAGAGGGTCATTTGCTCTCGCATTGTCGTCGCACGGGTGCCACATCACCAGCAGTGTTTAGGCCGCATTGTTTACTGTGTCTGTGTGTCCCATTTGACACTTGAAGAAAAAAAATGTCTCCTTTTCGTCGTCCGAGGCTCTCTTTTCCAAAAGTTTAAGCCTTTGCAGAAAGATGTTGGGTAGTGGCCACGAATATTAAGCACAGAATGCTTTCATTATTGTGCTCTTGAGGAGCACTGCAGCGGTGCACATAGCTTCCCAACGTGATGGCTGTGTTTGGAGAACTTTTGTGCTGGAAATCGAATCGTTGGGACTCATACAGTGCTAAGTGGGTGCAGCGGAGGGCGGTAAATTTGGTTTGAAAGGATCGACTGATCTCGTATGGAATCGCTATCCTTCAGACCAATGCGTTCTCACACAGAGAGAAGAAAGATGGACTTGGGCTACGTGAAATAAATTCGTAAATACGCGAGGGCTTCAAATAATTCGAATCTCCTACCTCACATGTGAATACAAATCGTGTTCTAAAATCATACATGGTTATATGTTATATATTAGAAGAATTCACTTGAAACTGAAACTCTAAAACTATGAAAACTTCGAAAAGCTATTAAGACTTCCCTGCACTCATCCTACCTATGGATATAAGTTAGTACGCCACCTCGGTCGCCTTAATCGACTAGACTGCATTGGACGCTAGTAAGTCACGGTGGAATTAATGTCGCCCTCACTTGGAAGAAACACTCAGCCTAATTGGAACTTGTAGGAAGTTTCTCTTCTCACAAATAACGCGGGGCTTCTCTGTGTCAGTGCTTCCTACGATTTGTGATCGAGTGGATTGAATTCCCTGGCAGGGGGGGGGACGTATCTATACGTGTACCGCATTATGGATCTCAAAAGTAGTTTTGGTCACTTTTTTTAGGGGGGGGGGGGGGTGGCGGGTTGATTACAACACAACTGAGGGCCCGATATCTTGCGCGAGGATAGTTGTGAAATTTATATTAAGTTCAGCCGGACTGAGCATATCCGGGGGAAGGCAGCGGATTATTATTTTTTAAAGTTAGGCTCTTATAAAAGCGTATTTGATTATCTCCATAAGTTATTTGAATTTTCGTCCATAAAACTTCCCATCGGAGAGAGGTCTGTCACGCGACGGCTTGTGGTCGTCGTCTTCTGTGCATTGGCACGTGGACATCCGAATGTTTTTGGATCTCATCGGTCACAGGCGTTGTGTTCATTTACTTTCTTAGCCCCAGGTGGAGATGGTGCCTTGCAAAGAGCCTGACGTATATGAAACGGGGAACGGAAAAGAGGAGGAGGCCCCGTCGCTCCCGTTTCTGTTCGCCTCGTGGGTGGGTTAGCACGACGACAGCATGTTATAATCAAAAGTGCGGTGATGATGGCCAGAATTCATATTGCGCTTATAAAACCTTCATCGAAATATTAAAGGCGTAATACTGCGGGGTGCATGAGTGCATGCTGCTCATTACGTTCTCTGGTAAACAACCTTCTGTGACGACGTGACTGGAAAGCTTTGCTGGGAAAACGGCGAATCACGTGCAGATACTGATGCTCGAGGAAAATGCGTATATACTTTAGACCGAAGAAAACCTAGATAATGCACAGCCAACCTGAAACGTCAGTATTCTCTGTTCTTAGTTTAAGGAGAGACAGAACCAATCTGAGTTGTACAACCAGGGTGTAATGTATTCAAGTCGACGTTGCTCTACATCCGTCGACGGAATCGCTGTAGTTTTCATTACACAATTCTCCGTTGCAATGTGCGCGCAATGCAGCGTTGTTCACGGTATTAGTAATTCCCTACAGAATAAGTTGATATATACTTCCAATAAACGCTTCATCTTGTACGCCATTCTTCCAGAAACACATGTAGTGTGCGCGCTCAGGCCACGCATATGAACGTGAAACTGCTTGTCAGACAGCCAGGCAATATCCACGCCTAATTGAACCCCGGGGTGATACACCCTGGGCTGTCACTTTATTGGCCCCGCCAGGCCACAATGAACTGAAATTACGCCGGAAAGTACTAAAACCATGCCTTTCGGTCAGTATTAAAACTGTGGCGCTAAATTAGGCCTCCGATCGTCATACAGTGACTGGCGTAGATATATTAGCTGCTGACGACTCATCCTAATAAGCACCGCACTTGCAAGCGGTGCTTTAACAACGTTATTAACACTGACAAAATGAGGGAGAGATATGTAGTGTAAGTACCGCTTTACTGCCACCCATCTTACCTATCTCCCGTTCGAGGGCATTCGTGAAGCTATTGTGCTAATGTCGTTTTTCACGATACCAGTCAGGGACAAGCAATTCGGCGCGAATGAACGTAATAAGGCACAAAGAGCAAGGGCAGATGACCTTCTGCAAACGTTTCAGTGTGAGCGTTGTGTGTATTGTGTATACCGTCGAGACAGGCCGTTGTACTGTGCAGCGTTGTCCGACCAATGCGCGTACGCGAACGTTTGTTGTTGGCCGGTCAATCATATTTTCTTGCGGCAACAGCTCGCGTGGAACCCGGCACTTAAAGTGCACGGGAGCTGCAGTGACGTCAGCGTACACTAAATGGAAGCAACGACGGTGCACATCTCTCCAGTGCACCTTAAGTGGTTCCATGGTTCCATGACAGGTGTTTGTTGCGTTGACTTATCGTCACGACGCACGGAGGTCGCTGACGCTGTTCTGCGCCACCCTTAAGCGCCTGGTGTTATATTCATCATCTTACAGTATAGAATGCTAGGGTTATTTCAACACCTTTACTACCACACCAGGGCGACAGGTGTCTACTTCTGAATTCAGAAACTGTCTCACAAGCACGATGTACCGTTTTTTGTACCATTAATTTTTAAGAAAGAGAGACGAAGAAGGGGACAATCACACAAAAAGTCTCAATTTGTGTGTAGTTGTCCCCTTCTTCGTGTTCCCCGTCTAGGGTTTTTTAAGCGTGGACATTAAAGGCAGCAAGGCCCCTCGTTCTGATGTTTGTGTAACCAATGGGAGCGCAGGACCTAGTCGCACCAGCGCAACCAATTAACTGATCACACCTCTGCGAGCATGTCGATTCCTGCCATAGGATCTTTCAGATACGTGAGAACAGGAGGCTATTTCTGAGGAATCCCCCTTTTTAATTATTACTATTACAAAAGAACATGGAGGAGTGGGAGTCACCTCTCTAAGGGGCCGTAGTCAAAGGCTGAAACTGTGGGAGTTATGAAATGTCAAAAGTTCTGAAGCACCTTAGTATTTATTTAACCCACACGTCATTTTGTAGGGAGTGTTGAGAAAATGTTCGATATAGACATCAGTTCAATATAAAGAAGATCGATGTACCGTGGTTCGACTATAGTCTGTTCCGCAGGACAAGTACAACCTTCAACGTTGTTTACACATTATGTACTTACGCGGAGAATGATGACCCCAGGCGTCAGCAATATTCCCGCTGCCGGAATACAGGGATAAGCCACGGTGCGAGCAGCGAAAGAATTATTGTCGTTGTTGAAGTTCTTCGCGACTCTACCGTGCGGTTATAGCTCCTTTTGCTCAGTGCTTGACCTGGTCATCGTGTTTCAATTTTAATGAGAAACAAAGTACTGATTATTATACTGAAATTAATTTGCCATTGTCCTTGCAGAGGCCGCTTCACAATTAAACTCCTTTACACTCCAGAACACATTAATCGTTCAGGGCTTCCGCCGTAATTCAAGCGTATCGTTCATCAGCTATCAGTTAATCTTTGATCCTCGTCGCATCCGGAAGCACCGTCTGTACGGTGCGAATGAAACTATAACCAAAAAGAGGATATCGGCGTTATCATTCTGCAGGATATGGAGTGGTCTGCCTATAGACAATGCTTATTTTTCGGGGTAATGAAGCGGTCCGCATCCTGCTATCGCCCGACAATGCTCAGCACCTCATACTCATTCTGCCTTTGGTTGCCGCCCGTCCTTCCTGAGTCAGAGCCTGGATTTCAGGACCAGCAAGCGACTTTCTCAACAAGTATGGTTAAATGGCGATTGCATTCGCGTAAATAATGACGGTACGCCACGAACTGGACATCATGATGGCAAAGGCAAAGGAAGATTTTTGATCGCTTTATTGATTTTTTTTTGCCAAGAGGTTGCCGCACATTGAAGAGGCGAAAGTATGCAAAGTGACGAGAAATCCACATTCAGAAGCAGTCAGAGGTAAAAACAAAATGCCCGAGTCAACCTTTCTTTTTCGTTCAACACTTCAAATTTGCTTTCTACGTTCTACAGAAAACAAACAATCCCAACAGAGACGTCAAGGGTCGTGATAGTCCTGACACTAGAACAGCTGTTGATATAATTTGGCAAACGTCGCATCGAATGCTTTCTCGGTCTAAGTAACGATCAGTAAAATAAAACACAGGCATTTTGGAAGATACACTATTCTCAATTCGTTGCCCCGTTCGTGTGCTGCTCTTCCGTTCTCACGAACCTGCGGACAGAGTATAACGTGACGCTCAGTCTGCATTCAGTATTAGAGCAGTTATGTCGCATTCCTCGCACTCGCTATATAGGCAGTATCGGACGACTCATGGGGCTGAAATGACGAGGATCTGCTTCAGGGGAGGCGAGCAAGTGTAAAGATAAGTGGCTGGGAGTTGGCTAGCAGTTTCAGCGCCTTTCATAATCGCGGCCTTGTTTGGAGCAGACGTCTTGCCGGTAGTAAACCGATTAAGCAAGGGAAGGCGAACGTACCAGGGTCACATGACTGGATGGGTCGCGCCTTCTAGGGGGCTGATTGTTATATATATTTGTTTTTGATGGGGGGGGGTGGATCGCACTTGTGCGCGCATATAAGTTCCGTTAGTGACGCCTATGCTGAATTGTGCCACCTAATGCACAGGAGACAAAGGGGCTACACAGACACACTTTCAAGTTTTTCTCATCTTTTAAACTTTCAGAAGGGGGAGTCAGTTGTAATGAGTGAATGAAAGGCTACAAAGATATTTTCCTGTACCAATATCTCGTGACCGCGCTGTATACTCCCATCGCTCTCTCAGCTTATCAAGCTATTGAAGAATTTTCGGTCCTCAAGGCACCGTGCTCTTCTTGAACTTCGTTATGCGTACTGGGCTCGTGCTTTCTTTTGCTGTGAAAGCAATCTTTTTAATCTTGCCCAATGTCCACCAGTGCCTGTTGTTTTCCACTTACACTTACAGCATCTTATTGTGAATGCCAATCAGGAAGGATTAAGTTGGCTTCATCCATGCATATTTCCCTCCATTGCCTCTTTCATGTCTGCATTTATGGGTGTGAATGTTCCCATCCCTTTCATCATATACCCCCGTTTAAAGTAATTGAGGAAGGGTACCACACATGGACTGGTGAAAGAAAGAAAAGGTACGAAATCACGAAAATGGGAACGCTGGCGTTTCAAAACACTAATCAGTCTCCCGAACACATGCTCCGAGACTGAAACCAAACCTTGGAGGCATATTTCTCATGGGGTCTTAGAATCCCTGCTGCCAAGAAATTTCCCTGAGGTGGATAGCGTAATGTATCGCGTCTTCCAACCTTGTCCATCCCTGCTCTCTTTTTCTCGACCTTGGTAATTACGTCGCATGCGAGATTACAGGACACGTGAGTTCTCGCAGAACTTCATCGCTTTTGTGCCGACAGGACTTTTTTTTTTTTTTTTTTCTTTGCCTGAAGTGCAGCATCTAGACCTCTCGGAATGTCGTCCCGAGTATGTTACATTGATATGGTGGGCGGAGTTGTACGATGTATAATATTGCTTCAGGAGGGAGGTTGGGAGTTGGAGGAGTGGCAATGAAGAGAAAGATTGGTGATGGTTGCTCTTATAGTAGGGGTGGTGGAAGGATGTCTTTGTTGCAGCGATCTCCACCTACGGGATCGCTCGGCGTATTCCGTTATACACAGGTTGGCCACAGTGATAAGGTGTTAGTACTTTGAGACGAGGCGTATCTGAGCTGTGTGTTTTAAAACATGTCGGTACTTTCGATACCCATATCAGAAAAAGACGCAGTGCCTTGTCAAATGCATCGGTGTCAGTTATTCGTCAACGACAAGGGAATCGGTTAATTAAAAAAAATTGAGATGTTTTTCCTCTTTCTTTTGCCAGCTTTTTAGTATGCTATATTATGCATAGCACGTTGGATGAAGTTCTCAAGGAACTCTATTATGATCTTGCGTGTCTGTCGCTACTGGCCATAATTCAGTAGTACAGTAGTAATTCTGGAGTACAGTTCGTGAAACTTCGCACAGTCGTGTAGTGGAGTCATTACCGCTGCTTGGACAGACAAACAGCAGACAGATGACGGTGACCGTGCGAAAACGCAATTGATACGATCCAATCATAAACACTTCGGGTCTTCGCTTCCTCAAGGCTTTCCGCGGAGGCCCCTTAAAAGAGCGAAAGAGAGAAGGAAATAAACGAATGAAAATAAGAGGAGAGGGAGAAGAAAGAAAAAAGCTGAGAAGAATGCGTCTTCCTTTCGCCACCGCAACTGTGCCTCTTTGATAAAGCGGCTGCCGGACTTCAGGACAAAGGAATCTCATAAGACGTATAATGTACCCGAAATCTTATTTCTGTTTACACAAATAACCTCTCAGGTATCTTGCCCCTCCACAGCTTGACCGCACTGATATGAACCCCATCCTTCGGTAGTTATTGTCTTCTCTCCAAAACGTTTGCTGAAACAACCGCTCGTATCACAAACAGAGCCATTCTATGACTGAGTCTTGAAATCATTCCGTGCAGCCCTTCTGCGCTGTCTCAAGTACGATATACAGCTGGCTAACTCAAGTGGAGACAGATAAGGCAGCTGTCTGCTTTGTGATCACTTGTCACAAAGCTCGCGTCTTCAAGAACGCCGGCCACCTTTGTTCGAGGGGCAGAAAGAACAGCTTCAGAGCATCAGCCTTGTTTGTTACGCTGTCTTGGCCGCTAAAAGACGCCAAGGAGCGCAGTAAAGGCGCATAACAACGATTGTGGCGACTGTTGTTTTAAAGCTTCTGCATGTCGCACCTCTCATTAACTGTGATTATGGGTTGTCGTCTATAACGGAATCAGATGGGTCAGGAGGATGGACAGCCTCCGTTGTGGCAACTGTTTACGGTGTGATCGTCGCTTGCTTTGCTACTAAGTAGGAGTTGGAATCACGTGTGGTCCGTGAGATGCTGTTGTTCATATTTGAGTGACATGTCGTTCAAGGTGGTTAAATTTCGAAATGCGAAGTGTGCGTTTGCTATCAGTCTTGTACCACAATATGATTTCTGGTTTTTATTTTATATTTTTTCATCGCTTACGCTGACGGGGTTAATGGGCTCATGAAAGACATATTTTAACATTTACTTAACTTTTGTCCTAAGGAACTCAGTGTTACTGTCGAAGCGTCAATTCGTTTAATTTTTCTCACTGAACTCCCTCTCCCACTTGTCTTTCGCTTTCATCTCTGTACAACTTCGTGACCGTCTGATTTTTCTATTTTTTTCCACCTCTATATATATTGAGGACGAGCTTGATACCACACATCACCTTTAATCGTCGTCATGATCTTCTCATGAAGTTATCATCTTGTCATGTTAAAGGTGAGGCAGGAGGAATACGCGCCTGTCTTTAATAGCACAGCAAAGAAGAATGCGCGACGCTTTTGCGAAAGATCATAACGGCGATGAAAGGTTATGATATTGGAGTCAGACTCTTCCGTACAGTATCTGTGTATGCATATATATAACGTCGCCATACCAGCACTGGGCAGCTGTTTCGAGCTACTTGGCTCTGATAAGCAGTGCGCAGTAGGCAGCGTTCACAAGGATGGCATCGGAAGGTCACGCTGCACGTGATCACTTCTGTCAGCGTCACCCGCTGACCGCCTCATTGTAACGCCAGTAAAGAATAAGGTCCATAATAAAGCCTTCGCTGCACGTTATTTCTTCGGTTGATTTCGCAATTTTTCTCTGGGAGTTTTGAATCGATTTTATTTAAATGACTGAGGGAAAATGTTGAATGTTTTTCGTTGCTACTGCTATTCTTAATAGAAGCTCGAGTTTACGTCCCCACAGATGTGTGTGTTAGTGATGCGTTTTCCAACTGTCTTCCTCCTTCCTTTCACTGGACTTTCCCATTTTGTTTTACTTTTTGTTTTCGTCCAGGAATAGCAAGCTAACGCCTCACAAATTAAAATTTTGTGGAATGAACATTGTTGAAACAGTGTTGAATGGACCTCGGAAACAGCATGGGAACATTGTAGCAGTGGAGATGCCGAAAGCAAATAATGGAGACCGTGGTCCTCCTCCTAGGGAACCGGCTTCACCACGACCAGTCTGTTTCTTTAACGTCACTCTATATATACCACTACTTCGTGAATAGTCGTGCCCTGAAACGGTGCATGGATTTGTCAGAGCCATACTGAGACTATTTTCAGCTTTCTCTTGATGCGACGCATGTTTTCGACAAAGAGTAAAGTGAAAGGAGAATATAACCGGAGCTCCATAGGTACATGCTATGGATATGTATATAAACTACCTCAAAGTATCTCAGACATAAAGTATCTGCCAAATCATGTTGCTAGAGAAGACTGCAGCTTATGTAGCAGTAACGCACGTACCGAACACCCTTGTACTTATCGGAAAGTTCCCTAATCCTAGGTTTCTTGTTCCTGTGTTCCGGTACTCTTGCGTCATATACTTGCGTCAAACATCATAAGCTCTTTTCTAGCACCGGCGCACTTGTGATCGTACATATTGCCACGAGGCAAACTCAGGAAGCCGACGTCGAACACCTTGGAATTTTCTCGCTCGGCCGAGACGCATCTCGCATTTCCAGGTCAGC
>JARGYV010082802.1:0-18303 GCA_029532675.1 Ornithodoros moubata
CAGATACTTGCAAAAAAGAAAGTTCTTCGATTGGTGCACCCGTTGGCGAATTATTTAGCCCGGGGATTTAACTGAAACACCCGGTATATGTATGTATATATATACAGGGTGTCCATTCGGCAAGCTTTTAACGTCGCTGTCCTGTGTTCGTGACAGGAGGATCAAGATTTTTTTTAGCTTTTACCACCGTTTTACCACCTTTTACCACCTGGACATCAGTGTCACAAAAAGGCGCTTTTTGTTATCGCCGTATCAGACGGACGCAAGACATCATCTTAAATATTCATTTTTTATTTTCTAATGTGTTTCGCCGCGAAGTTCTGTTTAGAAACTGAGGCAGCCTAATTGACAAGCGTGCTTCACTGCACGCATAGTCGTGATGTAAGGAAGCTACCTTCAAAGAGACTTTTTCTCTTTTTTTTTGTTCTTTAATTAGCTCAGCTGCTCATTGCAATAATTTTATAAGTGACACACAGACACACGTGAAAAGAAAGCTTCACCGCTTTTGTCTTATGAGATTGGAACGTTTTCGTTCTTTGTGCCTGTTCATTCCCACCGTGTAATAATTGCGAGTTCGATTTTTGAAGTGTACACCGACATTGGGAACCTGAGTAATCTATTCGCTGATATCTTCTTTATTATTCATTGTCCCGCGTATCATTTCTCGGTTTTCATTTTTAGTGTATCAAAAGAAAAAGAAAAATACCATTCCTATATAAATGAAAAAAAAAGAAAAAGCCCTGGGTGAGTGAACCCTCCCCACCTCCATGACTTAAACGAGAAGAACCCTCTTTAGATTTTTGAAGTATCCTCCTCCAGTATGACAGTCACCCAATCTTCAAAGCACGGGAAGCGATCATCGGCTCTGTTAGAGTGAGTCTGCCAGTTTCTACTTTCTGCGCGTTGATTTGGCAGTTGTTTTGCCAACATCCGCTCGTACATGTGGATCGTGTGTCCACAAATGACAAGCTGTAGTTTACCTTCAACCTGTCTGTTGACGTTTTCTTTCGCTTTGTGCTTTTGCGTACATAAAACGCCCCCTTTGGTCGGACATCGCTGATTGGCAGTAAGAAAACGTCCGCCAGAGCGCGCTAATAAGGGGCTTCATTTTCCGCAACCTGTCGAATGTGGACAGCTCGAGAAAATTCCCGGCCGTGCGCTCTCCGTGGAAGGCTTAATAAGCGAATCGCAGTTATGTTTGCCAACTGCCTTTCCTTCCCTTGCTTCGTAATCACAGATTGCTGACTCTTCACTAAAAGGGCGCCGTCGAAGCGTACGCGCGGAATTTTACGCCAGCCCCTCGGACGCACGCGGGCAGAAACACGCGCGCTCATGCGCTTTCGTCCAACGCCAGCGAGGAAGAAGTAGCTTCTGTTGACAACGCAGAGTCGCTTGGGTGACGTCAGTTGAGGTTAAGTCTACATGGGAGGGGACTACATGGAGTCCGTATACACACAGCACAAACACCGTTCTCTAAGGCAATTCTTAAGTCTTTGGTTTGAGATTAGAATAATAATATCGTGGAAGACTGGTACCATTATCGTCATCGCATTGCTTCACCGCAGCATGGGTATCGAAGTCTAGAAAGACGAAATTGGTTGCAATCTTGAAGTTGGTGGAAGAGCTACGTAGGCTGCCTATTGCGAACGCCCTGCGAGTCGATGTCACTTGAGCAGACGGACGAAGTTTTACATAAGCCCCGTGCAATTCACCCTGGCGTTTTGCATATGAATGATGGAGGTGGGAAATTTCGTCCAGCCATAGACAGAGTGGTGGTACGGGCGCGGAACGATTACTTCTCCCTTATTGCACGGCAACTCTTTTTATTATTATTATCTTTTTTGCTCCACTTTTGCGTAATTGACCAGCATCTCCGAACGTACAAATGAGCACTCATTGTATGCGTTCAACTGCCTCCTATAATGACGTTTTCTCTTGCGACCAGTGACCGCAATCCGATGCTGCCACTGCTCAAATCCCCCATGGCTTTTATTTATTTAGTTTCTCACCCGCCAGTGCTGATTCGCGATTGTGTTTTGCCCCTCATTCACACTGTGCCATGCATTTCGAACGACAGACACCATTAACCTGGCAGTATTATTGCAGTTACCACAGTCGTTCTGAAGGTAACCTTGCCTAACGTTTTTCTGTACTTCGTAGTTCATTCGAGAACTGCAACTGATGTCACATGGATCGGGTGCAATATATCATCCTGCTCTTTTTTGTCCCACGCGCTTTTGGGTAGAGTTTTCAAACAGTTTGGCAAGCTCTTCTTTCACTTCCCCCAAATTCTTCTTTGGATGTGTCCTGACGCTCTTGTATTTTTTTTTTTTTTCATTTTTTGTACCCTGCCGTTGCCGCTACCTGCGTCGGATGAACGCCATCTAAGCGAACACATAAATAAAATTGCGTAAAAAAAACAAAAACCGGAGGGATAAGGCGCAAGTCTAATTTGTCGTCCTCTGTCGGATGGTTGGGTGTGGCCTCGCGCGCAATCTACTTCGCGTCGCGCTAATGCTTTCACCCAAAACTCGTCGAAAAATAATGGCAATGAAAAAGTGCTACGAGAGGAGAGAGAAAAGTAAAAGAAAAGACGAGGAAAGCAGCCGATAACGCCCTATGTTAGGAGGAGAGTTATTAGCGAGCTTTTTGACCACGAGAGTCCTCCTTGCCACGATGATGACTTCGCGGATAAGTCCCCGCCTGTCGGTCTCCTGGGTCGGTGCGTCGTTAACTAACCGTGCCGTTACGAAGTGGGTGCGATACGTACGTTGACCAGATCTCGTCCAAAGAAAGTTGCTTTGCTTTATGAGCCCTCATTGACGACTGAAACTACTGGGGTCGTAGAGTGTCCGCCTTTTGTTCTTTATTTCTTGTGTACATGTTCCTTCCGTTTCTGCAGTTGATAGGCGTGTTTTATGAGGCCCCCTTGGGCACTCACGACTAATCGTGGCCTTTCATTGGATGACTGGGTGTCACATGTTCGTCTTGCTGATTGGGGGTTAATAGCGTCACGGTAAGCAGTCAGCTCGGAAGAGCGCTGGTGATTCTGATAGCAGGTTGGTATACGGCCTTGTGTGAGGCTCCTTTATGACATGAGGAAGGTCTTTCTCTATCGTGGTTAACTAAATACTTGAGGAATAGGGCTCCACCTTTTAGTCCAGTTTGCAAGCAGAACCACGGCAAAGACATCAAGGACATCTCCTTCCATTCGTCTAGGAGCTGAAAAACCGGGAGTGTCATGCACAATGACTCTTATCTGAATTGTATTTCAAATATTCTTTGTGTTAAGACAGACATAAAAAAATATCTTTTGTATACTGTCCATCCACATTGTTCACCAGATCCGAAGACGTGCTCTACAAAAATCTCGTGCTTTAGAACGACGTAAATCTTCCCCAAGTAGTGTTCTCCGTTTTGTAAAGACCCCTCGCCCTCGTCTTGGTCCCAAGGTTTTGTTTGGAAGTTCAACGCAACGCCAGAATGAAAGACAGGTAATCGATGTGAGTCCCACTTGAATTACAGTCGGCGACCTTTATGTAATGACTCCGTTACAATAGAACATACAATTTTATGGAAACGTCTTCTTACACTAATGAGATCTATTCTTCCTTTTCGGTTTGCATCAGTATCCAGACGAGGATACAAAGACGGTTGTTGGCAGATAATGTTCCTTATCGACCTTCCACTGCTGCTTGTCGCACCGACAACAAAGATGTCTGACGCCACGAGGCATTCTAAAGGTCGCCTAACGAGCAGTACGCAGTTGCTCTTGCTTTGGCGCTACATTTAAATGAAGGTACCTGGAAAGGTATAATAATTACTGACAACAACGAATGAGGCCATAACGGTTGTCCCCCATAACTTTGTCAAAGTCACGTGGCAGCAAGGCGTTCGATGTGGCCCAACTTCAGGCGACAGTTGTGTTGTGCGTATCGCCTTTTATGGATACCTTTAGCAAAGGTCTCTAAACCTGGCGGTGAACACTTCTTGTTCATTTGGGCGCCGGTGGTTTGGGCGAATGTGGACAGGACGTCGCACTAACAAGGCCTCGGTAAAAGCGCGGAGTTCTGGTTCAGGTCTGAGCGAGCAATCGACTTTTTCGGCGTCGATGTTTCTATTTCTGCCTGTTGCGTTTATTTCTTTGAAGTAGCGACACGCACTCTGGCTGCCGCCAACGCTCCATTTGCAGGACTCCCCTGACTGGTCGATGCGTGGCTGCGTCACCTCCTTGTTCCGAATTTAAGGGCTACTCTACTCTTGCGCAGACTGATTCTTCGAGATCGTTGTTCGTTGACTGATTCAATCGTTGTGAAAAATTGATGTCGGATGACAATAATGTACACTCTAAAAACATAACTTCACTGCATAACACGGCGACGACCAATCGCCATTCCGACAGATATCTTTTCCTGACCCTATTTGCCGGAAACGGTGGGCGTACGCCTTTTTTGTGACACTTATGTAGCGCATAAGTGTCACAAAAAAGACGTACGCCCACCGTTTCCAGCAAATAGGGTCAGGAAAATATATCTGTCGGAATGGCGAATGGTCATCGCCGTGTTATGCGGTGAAGTTCTGTTTTTAGAGTGTAGTTCCTTCTTCTTCTTTTTTTTTTTTTTTTTTTTTACGCCATCGCGCATAGCAAAGAAAAATAACCCGGAACTCCCGGCTGTTTGGGACTAATGCGTCGCTTCGTGACTGTGACCTTCGCTTAGTCTGTATCTATAGATATGAGGAGGCCTAGTGAGAGAATATATACGCGACGTGGTCAATGTCGTCGTGGAATGATGAGTAAGTGCTCGTGCCGCAACAGGGTTGTTTTCGCCTTGTGGTACTGTTTACTTCTCGAGGGCGAACCTGAGCCAGTCGCCAAGAAGTTAATCCCTCGGCGTGGCTCCGACACGGATTGCCATTCTCTATACTTCCAGCGTGGCTAAGTGGAAGTGGCCTGTCAGGGACACCTATATATGGGCGGCAAAGATATACGCAGGTGGCACAGTGGGCGGATAGACCATGGGGCATAAATTTCTGTAGCACATTTCCACCAGCTAAGCCTGCAAGGTTGCTTCGCAACACGGCTTTGATGTATGGCGGTACCCCTCGGCTCACTTTACAGGCGTATTGATGTTAGCGAATTATATGCTAGGGTTTCGATTCTTGGAGTGAGATTGACGTTGTACGCTCTAAATGGGGAACTTCACTGCATGTGGAGTTTCGAGTACGAGCATGGTTATATCCTACGAATATTGGTCTTCGCTTCCACGTCGGGAGTACGACCGTTGTAATCGAAATGGGAGAAGAATCCATGCAGACGCCATTTGTCATTCTCACCCACAACTGAATAGCGGAAACCTTACAACAGCGACGACATAGCAAGGAATAGTCACGTCGTACAAACAGAAATGAACGTCCAATCACCGATCAAAGCGCACAAACTGTCGATGGTACCTATACTGCCCTAGCTTTTCTAACTTCTGCGGCTTGTCGGCTAATACATTAAAAATTGGGCGCTATTCTTGCAGCATCAGTTTGGAGTGTAATGGAATTTTTCGCGGGTTACTGGGTTATTGCTGTTCTGGGCCTGTTCGTGAACTCTTCGGAACATTACCGCTAAACAAGCGAAGAAAACAGATAGTGACGTTACATGAGGAAAAATTGCATGGAAGGTACAGCTGGGAAAATACTGTCCAAAGGGTACAAACCGGGATTAACCCAATGCAGTGAAAAACTGGTTCGGAAAGGATAACCGAGTAAAATTGGGCGCTGAACATACTGCTTACACAACAGTACGGAAACCATTACAAGGGACGGTTACGACAAATCGCGCGCAAGCGGGAAAATGTCCCGGGGCGTTGGATGTGGACGTGCTTTTTCTCCAACGGGGCCACTTCTCACTCTGGCTTCTATTTATTTCTTATAGGCGTGTACAATGGCTCCGAGAAGAAAAGAGGAGACAGTCAGTAAGTTTTACCTCGTTTTATATACTCCTTCACTACTGGTCTTAATTAACCGTCAGCGACAGGAAGCTGTATTTTATTAATACAATGTGTGTATTTTATGAATGAACACGGCCAGTTGTATCCACGTTGTGGGTCGGTTAATCATCGTGGATAACGAAGGACGCTTTCACAATCGGCAGCGGACGGCTTGGCTCTGAGCTGCTTTGCCCGTTTTGATATTTCGTTCTATGCAAAAAGAAAAAGAAAGAGGTAAAGAGAACATGGCGCATGGATGTCGAAATTGCGGTACACTTACGTAGCCCAATTTTCTACGTACTACTTGAACAGCGCAATCCTACAATCGTAGACCGCGTATACGCTAATTTTGAAATTCGGTGCAGTATCGTGGAGGTTTCAGTTGCGAAGTCACTTACGATATCCACTCCCTGGACTGGGAGCACAGCTCCTTGTTCAACGAGCCGTTTCAACATGAGCGACTTGGTGGGCGAGGTGTCGCCACCGCCTTCTTCGTCGCTGCTTACGGGGGAAACGAGGCTGGATGCCGCGCCAGCCTCACCTTCGCTGTCCGTCGTTTCCTCCGTGTCGTCTTCGTCATCGCTCGCTTTCGAATCTTCTGCTCGAAAGAGAAAACTCTGGTTGTACTATCTTTGCTTTCATGACTCTTCTATACTGTCGAGAATGCACGGTTACGTGTGTAGAATGGTTCTCAGGAGGAGTTGTACAGCGGCTGTGATGACGCTCTGTTTGTGCCCCATGGGGTACGAACACTGGGTATCTTTCAATCCGTTTTCACTTTGTGGATAAATCTGCTTCCAGGATATATGTACTTGTGTTTGTTTATATTTCAAGACTTTTAGAATATCACGAAGCAAGATGCCGTTCGTAAACAGGGGCATTTACCACAAAGAAATTGAACTTCATATGAAAATACTGGAAAAATTACTATACATTTTCAATTCATTGTTTGCCGTGCGAAAATAGTAGTTTAATTATCCTGCCAAATATTTTTCTTAGTATCACGACGTAATTAGACTGAGAATAATTTGATTAATGATTTTCTGCCCGTCACGGTGTTGACTGTCGCGGCCTGACATTATCTACTCAGTACAAGATTCCGAGCTAAGTTTGCTGTGCGAGGATCCGCTGAATCCTATTCTGGGGCTTGGCCTATAGACCCGGCTTAGCTCTTGCAACTAACTCAATTCCTTGCGCATAACGCTATACTGTCTGACCTGCTGACACGGCAGAAAGTATCGAGAGTGCTCCGATTACCCGATAGCAGCAGGGGTTGGGAAGCCTTCAACTGCTTCTTCTGGATTGCATTCTTTCGCCGTTTACAACAGGCGAACCAAGTCAGAAGACATGCCATTGTTAGAGAAAGTGCCAGGGTCGTGTAGAATGCATACTTCATCACAAGGCCTAGAAGACTCAGCTCTACAGCGCCGCTTGTTGCTGAAGAAAAAGACACGCTTAGCCTCAATGGAGACTTACCGACAATGTCACGTTTCTTGGGACACTTACAGTGGCACTGCGTTCCAATAAACGTGTCTGGTGGGCACTGCAGACAGTAAGCGGAGCCGGTCTTGAGGTTGTACGTGTTAGGAGGACACGGTTGACAGACTCCATCTCCGAACCATCCAGCTGGACATTCTTCTGGAGAAATATCGCTATGGAAAGAAATTGACAAGGACACAACGGGGTCATGACGGGCTTACCACAAGAGAAGCCCCGGCGCCCGTAACCAGGCGGACATTTCTGTTTCTTGTACATGGTAGATGCTTCAAAGTGCAAATAATAGACATAGAATTACGCCAGATACCTGCCACATACCTGCCACATTAAAGCAGCGATGTTAGTTGATTCCATGCCCACTTCTGAGGCTATTGGTGGCGCTGGGCGTCGGCGCAAATTAACTGTCGCTTTGCATTGTTATTATTAACTAAGAGAAATTTGTTAGGAACCAAATATTGTCATCGCAGCGTATATTTCAAAGCGTACGTCACGTGTGCGGTCGGGGTGGTAAGATTCATTTAGTCTATGACCGAGCCGATACTTACCCTCCAAAGCCAAACAAAAACATAGGAAAGATATTACGGTCGTCACAGCGATACACAAATAATCACATTGCCCACAACCCCAATTTCCTAGTAATTATTTTCAGCAATACGTAAGAGTAAGTTCGATCATCTCCCTTCCTTACCAGGAGCGCATATGCGACATGTAGGAATTTCTCGAGACGTTCCTTCCCTTAATTTGACAGAGTCGTCATTTTTCCGGGTGACCGATCGGAGAAATGGAGTTCTGGAACCCTTTTTAATGGCAGTCGTGCACGTAAATCACTTGTCGGTTCACTTCGTTTTACTTTCTGATTAATATGATATAGCGACCGGCTGTTAAATTGGAAGACGGTATTTAAGAATGGAATGTCTATAAAAAATATTTTCTTCTTAGTACTGCTGCCACTTTGCAGCACCCAGTAAGGTGTCATACGGTGCTCAGGTCTCCACTTGGCGCAATCACATCACAAATATTTTTTATTGCGCTTTCTACGTCTACGGGACTTGGGCAGACTCGGATATCCGCCCCCAGGTGGACGAAGGGTCATCGATGACGTCCCGATTCGCTGGAATGACAACCGCACTGTGGCCAGTTATGGCGAAAGGTGGCGGTCGCAATCTGAGGTTCCCGTGCCCAGGCCCATCGTAGAAGATCTCACAGTCGTCCACGGAGCCCTCGTAGCTGCTTGTAACGCCGCCGAAACATAGCACGAACGAGCCACCTTCGAAATATGGGTCGTTATATATCTCATTCGAACAAGAACGGGGTCTTTGTTCACTTTACTGAGTGAGAAGAGGTAAAGCGTGTAATACCGAAGCTGAGAACTGAGACGGCGTGTCGGTTCACGGCTAAGACGTCGTAGAACTCCCACCTCCCGTCTTCCAGGACGTACACGCTGGATGCACTCTTGAGGGTACCACCGCTATCATCCGTAGGACGCAAGCCTCCACACAGCCAAAGCTTATTGCAAGAAACGGTCACACCGGCATAGGCGCAGGGAAAGGGCAGTGGAGTTGACTCTCTGTACCTAAAGATGGAACCGTCTCCTTCTGCTACCTCATATAGATGTTATCGTCGAAGGAACTCTCACGTCACTCCGTTGGAATCGATGACGAAAACGCTGTCCAGGACCGTATCTGGTTTCCCGTAAGAAAACATCCGAACAGATGTCACGCCCCCTAGGATCCATAGACGACCTTTATAGACCACTGCAGCTGCACCCATGACGCACTTTGGCAGGTCTAGCAAATGTCTCCAGCTGTCCGTCATTGGGCTGTAGATGTCGACGGAGCTTAAAAGTCTTGAGGGAACATCGGAACGGGTCTTAGAGGATACCACTATAGGATAACTATCCGATAATAATATCAGATATACCTGCCCTTATCGTCTCTGCCTCCCACGACGTAAATCTGGTCGTTCCACACAGCGCATGCATGGAATGCTCTGCATTGTGTCATGCTTTTTCGTCGCAGCCAAGTTCGTTCCGTGGTGGTATAACAGAAAGTGGTTTTACAAGGCGTCATCTCGTCCATGGTAATGTGCCTAGGGTCGTGTCCGCCTGCGTCACGATACAAAAACGCTAGAAAATCAGTCTGGAACACACAGAGAGCGACGAAAGACACATACGAGTCTTTGGAAGTTGATAAAAAAGTCATAGGCTGCTTTTTTCTTTACGATGTATGCTTGCTGAACAAACGGAGTCGTTCGTATGAGAGTGGAAACGTAGAAGAGAAACAGTTTGCGCAACAAAGTTGTAAAAACCGTACGGTGCTGCTTCGTGTACGTTTCTGTTTATTATCGCTTGCGAGAACCCCCGCTTGTGTCAACATCAAAGGTCACGTTGACACTCACTAATTTCGCGTGTGTTCCTAATTAAAGATGATTCAAAGTAAATTTCGCGAGACTGACTGAGGTTTGAAATCGCTGTCGCAAACACAGCTCCAGGCCTGCACTCCTCTGTTTGCCCGCCGGGACCTCCCTTCTCAAGAGCTGAGCACTCGACATGGGTGTCATTTGTTCGCTACTAATTATACAACTCCCTCGGGATTGGTTCATGCTGTCACATGCTCTTTGCGCGTCGACGGCAGTGCGGAAGCGGTAGGACAGAAACCCAGTGTGACACTAGCTGGTAACAAAAGAGAAGGGTGATATACTATGCTCTTCAATTCATTTGGCAAACTTTTCAGAAACACTACCTCGAGAGCATACACAATCCATACTGAGAAACTCCTACCTACCCATAACAAACACTTGATCCCCTACCAAAGCGGCGCAGTGATAGTTCCTCGGCTCCGGCATTGGCTCCAATCTTTCCCAGCGATTCTTCAACGGGTGGAAATAGAGGGCGAGCCGACCTGCGACATCACGCAGGCTCTGTATCATGTCGTTCGCTACCTTGTAGCTTCCCACGATAGTTACTTTCCTTCTATGCGATATGTATGTACCCACCGATATCGTGACACCGTGTCCGGCTAAGATCTACTCCTCCAATAGATATGATGGTACAGGGAGCCGGCGGTGTCTTGCACGGGCGAAGCGATAAGATAGCCAGTGCTGTGTCCGAGCATCGCCCCTCGACACTGCGTAAAATTGCATGTTGTCATTGCGTAATTTCATCGTACGCATAAGCGTTTGGTAGACTATGCAGTTCCCAGGCGGCATCTCACCTAGCCTTATATCAGGCTGCTAACGACGCAGCTCCTGAGTCAGTTGTTATGACTGCTGTGGTTGCGGGCAGTATTTACATGTTGACGTTAGCAAACACGTTTACTTACCCACCTGTGACCTGTTTGCTGTTGGTCGTCCCCAAGGTGAAGACTGAGACCTAAATTTGGATCCAGTCGGGCAGGAAGAGGAATATATTTGCTTGGACTGTCAGGAAATTGACTGTCCTGCACGAGAAAGAGAGTGCATGATGGCTATTTCGCTGGCGGCAAACAACCGAATGCACTTTTGAAGCAACATGTAGTTTTAGCACCTCGTTCGCGTTACGTTCTGGACCATTTTACAATAATCCCAAAGGAGACTGATTCTTTTTCCTTCCTTTACTTACCCTCTCGGATATCCTCTGCTTCCTCGATTGACGCGACGGTGTACGAACTTCCAGCAGCAGGCTTTCTTCTTTTACTCCGAAGTCTGGGGACTTGAAAAACAAATGACCACATTCATTGCAGTCTAGTTCATACGTGAACGTTGCGACAGGAAATCAAGCGAAACGTCACGGCTACATCAGCTAGCACTGCAATGCCTCTCATCATGTTCTGTGAAGTTTTGTATTTACTCGTACAGTGTACACTCTTGTGCCGGCAAGCGTGCTTCACTGCACACCGAGTCCTTACACGGAGAACTTGTCTTTAAGAAGACCGCTGTTCTTTCTTTCTTTTTTATTGCCTCCGTCAATAACGCATGTGCCAGGACTTGGTCCTCTAAAAGTATAGAGAACACTCAACACTCACAGTTTCCCTGGAAACGACGCTTTTCTGCACGCGGGTATCCGAAAATGCTGAAGTGAGCACTCGCGTCGACTCTGCCACACCAACCCTGGGAAACTGACAGAGAAAACAAAAGTTTTCGCCGTAGCGTCACTTCCCTGAGGTTACTTCTCAAGTACCCCCAAAAGGAACTTTCTGCTTTTGATTAAGGGATACCCTCGATGAAGAGCCTTCGAGCACCTCTTGAAAGACGTCTATTCCACTCAACAAAGCGCCGTACATCCCGTACATGCCAAGCAATAACGAAAGAGACGACGTGAGAGGAAATTTTCCCCTCTTTGTCTCTACTGCTTGCAACACGGCATAGTTTATTTGATTAATATCCGTATCTGTCTAGCACGGGTACTTGCGCAAGGTGTGCCTCGATGTCTTATCATTTGCTCGACTTAAAACGAAAAGGTTATATTTTATGTACGGACACAGGAATAATAATCGAGAGTTTCTTGTAGCCTCGTATACGGATCGGTTCGGTGCAAAGATCGACAGCCTATCGATAGCTGCCATCTCTATCTTGCCCGCACCTGGACACACAAAGGTTATTTCTGCATTCCCCCAAACGAAGAAGAAAGCTCTGGCGGAATAACCGTGGCAGCGGAAGTAAAACGAGGCAAATAATTGGAACCTTCTTAACGCCTCACCACTTAGCCCCCGATTCCTCCAATAAACTTCGCTCTTTTCGTGCATTCGGAGTAAAGGCAGCGGGAACTGATAATGGAGAGGGGCATCCAGAGCTTTTAAGGAGCCGCTATTGATTTTTTACCCTGCCTGACGGGTTGTCTTCGCTTCCACGCAGTTTTCGACGTTGTCTATAACGCCGATACACCGTGCGCAGCTTCAACTGCGGCTCCTCGTCGCTGTCTCCAGTTTCTGCCTGTTAAGAAAGTGGATCAGCTTTTGCTTCGTTTCGTCCACATACAATGAGATTGTAGAATAACGCGGTTAACTTTAGCACCATGGTTGGTAAGTCATCCAGGCGTTTAATAATCAACAGTGACGTCCTGTGCGGCAGCTCAAAAGGTATTACATCACACCTCATTCCATGTGAATGAAGGCTCACACGCAGCAGATAACTTGGGAGTGTGCACGAAGCACTGCAAGGCAAAACAAGACAAGGAAAAAAGAAACATAGCAGAGGGCCATCACCATGTCCTGTGATGTCCTGTCTAGTTCAATGACGCAGTTAATAATGCATGTCCTTTCACACGCCGATAATTGGAAGCTGTCGGGCTAGTTGTCGTGATTAAATGTCACGCAACGCGGAACAATAATCAGCTCACGTGACCTGTCGTCTGCCTCATGAGTGAGAGCAGTTTCAGCTTTAGTCTGCGGTGCCAGACTCTCACACTATTCAGGTTCGGGTTTTAAAGTGTGCAGGGGAGTGACATTTTTGTTTCTTTATTTCTTTTCCATGCGAACATATTTTTAGCGAGCCTAGAAAAAAAGTAGCTGTAGATAACGCAAATGAATTACAAAAAAGGGTCAATCGGACAAAACAGGAAAGCTTTTGACCTAAAACCGAAACAAAGAAAACTAAAACCCTATTTTCCTTGTTATGTCCCGAACCTTCCTACCATGACTAACTGTATTAGAAGGTCGTGTTGTACCCCTAGTGAGGATTACAATTTCATATTGAGCTGGATACTTCTCGAAAGTATCCATCTTTTCCAACGCGTACACATCCATATACGAAAGCAACACCTATGTGGGAAGGCCATTCCATCCGTCGCGTATCTACTTCTCTGCCCAAACATCATTATCGGGAGAGGAACAGACAACTAGCACCACACAGGCCTGGCTGACGACGTGGCCCGAATTATATTTGCCGGCCTTGTCTCTTTTCCCTGATTGCAAAGAAGCCATATCAGATGAGAGCCACGGTATACGGGTTATGAATTCGGACCGGCCTTTCAACGCTTTTTCTTTCGATATGGGCGGCTCAGTCGTGCGGTATGCTTGGAGTTGGTTTGCTAGAAGCCGAAACGTCATTCGTGGCGTATTTCAGTTCTTATTGTAAGTTTTACCTTTCAACATCTCACCGACTGAGGAAAGAGGGGCACTTACATTGCAGGTACTCTCAGTCAACGTGGCGTAATAGCCTGATATAGTGACCGCAGCGGCACCCATGACTCGAACCGGGATCGGTGCTCCACTGTGCAGCACGCGCTCCGAGGTGTTGCAGTATACATGTGCGTTCGTGATTGTTCCTTCGGGCGTGACCCCACCAAAAACGTGCATTCTGTTACCTGTTGGAGAGACAAGACAGTAACTTATACTGAGAAGCATCAAAACTGTGGGGACAACCGCCTTTTTGCGACGCTTAGCTTTACTGCATAAGCGACACAAAAAGGTTGACGCCTACCGTTCTTCACCAATAAGAAAGCAAAACGTTATCATCATGAATGGTGATCGCATGGTTCTCGCCGTGATATGTGGTGAGGTTGTACTTTTTTATAAGTGTACCACTTTATGCCCTACCAATGGTGGCACCAGAAGTTGCATGGCGTTCCAACGTGAACTTTGGTTCCCAAGCACGGTGCTTGGCACTCCAGCGGCGCACTTCTCCCCTGGAGCCTTCTCCCTTTCCTCCCCATAGCCAGAGGTCCGTGTCAGTGGAAAGTGCGAGCGAATAGGCCAGCGGGGTCCACAGGTCAAATTGACGGAACCATCTGCAGGCAGTGTATGGACGTTTTAAGTGGAAACTTTTACGGAGCTTCCGAAGTAACCACGGCACCTTCGTTGATTAACGTCATACTGGTAGATGGCCTTCGTAGGCTGACACTGTCCGTTAGAGTACAGCGCTAGTCCACCCAGAACCCAGATGGAACCTTGAAAAAATGCTGCCGCCGATGATGCGAGGGGACGCGGTAATGAGGAAGCGAACTTCCACTGGTCTTTTTCTATGTCGTAGACCTCCACAGCTGCTGAGAGCCTAGAGCACAAGGGATCTTAGGTTAAAGTCTCATCAAGGATATATGTATATGGCGTAGATCAGCATGGCTCTGACGACGTTCTCAATGGACAGCAAACATCGACCCACCTATCGTACCGGTCTCTACCGCCAATAGCGTAAAGGAAGCCTTTATTGGAAACCACGGCATGACAAGCCCGGGCCATGCCCATGGGGCAGATTTCCTTCCAAAACATGGTGCTCATGTCGAGTCGGTAGCATGTTGATGTGGCAACATTGTCACCCGTAAGTCCTATGTCATATCCTCCTGTTGCAAATATGGAACGTGGCAGAAATATTCAGTTCATTGTTGGGAGATTTTTCTCCAGAGGATTAAGTGAATCGTTGTTTTAGTTCCCTTACCTATAACGTACACTCTGTTGGCAACGCTGGCCAGTCCGTGGAAACTTCGCGGCTGTGGCATGTGGCCACACATATCCCACCTGTCGGCTTCAGGAAGATAGCGAAACACCGTTGATCCTACAGGTGACGTGTAAGTACGAACGGCTATAGTTCAGATAACTTTGGCATTGCTGCGATGCATTAGGGAAGATTTTATGGCGATATACCTGAATGGCGGGACGTTCCATGTTCAGAGCTGATTCCACCGAACACAGCTATGACAGGATTACGCTCTTGAATTTGTGATGCAGTCATCATGCCCTCCAGAACTCGCGACATAGTTGATGTAGACCTACGGAAAGGCAAAAGTATACCATCCGTTATGGGCACGTGAGGTGATAGTATACAGTACCTTTTATTTGCTCTACCCTTGTCTTTTCTGTGATACAGCTCGAGCGAAGGCGACGTCGCGCTTGGAAGAATACCTTCCAGTCGTGATGGCGGCACAGTGGAAGCCCCGTAGTCGGTTACTGAAAAGCTTGTCGTCGCTTCCTTCTGCAGTAGTGGAATCTGTCTTGCACTGATATCTACAACCTGTTGTTCGATACACGCGTCACGTAAAAAGTACTCACATCAGAGGGCATGCGCCTCCTGTCCTGGTTTGTAGCGCTTGACACCAGGGTTGACACGTATGACCAACTCGTGGAGTCGTCGCTGGAACCGTAGTCGTGGTCACCGCTGCCGTCACTTCCTTCAGACTCCCACATACCGTTCCTCTTAACCCTTCCGCACTCTTGCAAGTACCTTCCACGTCTCCAGTGTCCCCTGTGCTCTCCGGGTGTCCTTCGGCTGCTCTGTTCTGTCCTGGCGGACGAAGAACGATGACGACGGTGACGTCTATGTTCATGTCTGTAGCTGCGTTTCTTGCTTTCCACGGGGCTCACGGGGCGACGATGTTCCATGCGCTGAACGTCTTCTACGGGTGTCGTCCTTCGAACATCTTGCGTTTGGCTCGGCTTTCTGGCGTCGTCTCTAAAACTATCATGATGGTGCGTTTGGTGCGATACCGTAACTGGTTTCCGTTGTGGTGCCCTAAAAGAGGGCAAAAGGCGGACGCTATAAAACATAGCATATCACAACGGGAGCCTATCATCATTCAGAATGAGAGCGTTCAATGACCTCTTTGATAAAAAAAAAAAATACTGTGAAAGCGTATCGTGATTGTCGTTGTATCCAGTATGGAACAAAAAAAAAAATGGTCTGACTGGATGTTCTATCTTACCTATCGGTTCCAAATTGTGGTGCGCCTCCACGCGACTTTGGTTTCGACTCGCTTTCTTTTCCGTGGCTTTCTTCCAAGAGGCGTTTAATCTCGTTCTCGGTCATATAGAACCCTTCGTGGACGTCGATCAGGCTTCCTTCCGCAGTACTCAGTCTTGGACGTCCATTCTTGTCTTCCCGTTGTCTTTCCGCCTCGTCACAGTAGTAACTCTTCCGTCCATGGGGATATTTAATTCCTGTCAGTTGACATTTTTCAGCCGTCACCTCCGGTTTCACTGAGCCTTTAGGTATCGGGTATTTTATTGCTTTTGAAAGCGGCGCAGAGGATGCCACAAGGATGGGTTCCTCTACAACAGGTTCCTTCTCGACCTTAGCGGGTTCTGAGCACGTCTTTTCGGCTACCTTGTGTTTCACCGCTGACTCCTTCAGTTCACTCTTTCCAAGATTTTCTAAGGCTTTTACAATGTCACTTTGAGGTCGTATCCCCACTCCAGAAGTGAAACTCTTAGGAGGAGGTAAGCCCACAAATGCGCCCTGCACTGATCGCTGGATGGATTCGTCCGAGTCTAAAACCGGCGGCTTCTCTTTCACTTCGCCCTTAGTGTCAATTCGCAGCTCAGCGTCAGCAGCAATCAAGCCTTCGAGACCAAGTGCTCCAGCCTGGCCATTGGGTGCTTTTTCTTGATCGGAGCTTCGTCGACTTGAAGGCTTCCGATCATTTTTAGTCTTAAGTCCAGTTGACGGGGCGCCGGCTGACAAAAGGATTTCTGGCTCAACGTCACCGGGAAGACTACTCCGACGCAATGGCTTCTTTCTGCCATTATCAGCACTGATGGCTTCTACCGAGGTGTCGCCGTAGTAAGAGCTTTCGGACACAACGGCCCGTTTGTTCACGCCGCCGTTGCTCTTCCCGTCCTTTCCTGGATAGCTTGCAGTCGACGTTGAACCGTTCTTGCTGTGGCCATTCTGTTTCTCAGCTGCTGCAGGTGGCACGGGGGTTTCAACCTCAGCTCTGTAGGCCAAATAAGTAGGCAACAGTGGATGATGTCCATTCCTGCGTTGGCTCTGATAGAGGTCCGATTGACCCCGCTGTTTGGGCAGCAGAACAACTGGTGAGTCACGGCAGTTGTCGTCCGCAGGTGATGTGGAACAGGAGTCATAATAGTCCCCGCGAGACCTGTGAGAATGCTGCGCCGTATAATAGCTGTTGGGCGAGCTTCGGCAGCGCATCTCACGCGGGTGGAGGTGGCGATGATAATGATGACGATGACGGGTCCGTCATTCTTTCCTTCTTCACCACAACACGAATAATGTCTCACCCCATAAATATAACCCGCAAAAGATTCTTTTTTTTCTTTGCTGTACTAAGCGGAGGTAAGTTATATATATATATATATATATACTTTGTCATATTGGGCAGGAGGAGTTAAAGTCAGCTATCAATGAAGTGATCGCTCTTCTTGAGTGACAGACTCAGGTTCACGTGGTGTCTTTCTCTTTCGAAACGCAGTTTGTCTTCCGACACTGGTCGCTATCAATCCGGGTAACGAGAACAGTTCAGAGCACCAAATGCATCACTTGCTCCCGCTGGTGATACAGCTTCATGTGAGCGCACACTATCATGGCGTCTGTGGTTTCGAAAATACATAAAAGGAGCAGAACTAGAAAATAAGTACAGTTCAGAAAGCATTGAAATGCAAGAAGCAACAGGAAAGTCCTTTCACGAGAAGCACTTAGGTGGGAGACGCTCAATACAATCGATAGGAATTGGTCACGACTGGAATACATTACTTGAAATCTGAAAATAATCGAGCGGCACGCTTTCTACGTGCGAACTACTTCGACTAAATTTAATATCACGTGTAGGGGGTGGGGGGAATATTATGAGACTCGGTTCTACACCGAGTATCGAATAACCTTGGCGCAGCAGAAGTTCGCTTCGCTTTATTATTTCTTCTTTTGCCCTTATCTTGGTCAGGCACAGTCGAGCTTTTACTTTCACAGCGCGGGGAAAAAAATAAAAAGAAAAGCTCCAAAATTGAAAAGAATTATTAAAAGTTAGTTATCTGCGCTGTTAACTACGTATCGCCGCACAGTACAAATTTGCACAATGTAAAAACCCGAGACGAGGTAAAAGGACGAAACAGACACGCGCGACGGTGTCTGCTTCGCCTCGGGTTTTTACATTATGGATCACTATTACCAGCTCCCTCGCTTTTTG
>JARGYV010082805.1:0-12877 GCA_029532675.1 Ornithodoros moubata
AAGATCCGTTCATAGTTCGGATATCGAGGTTCATAAGACGAGAGCAAAATACACGGTAAGAGTTTGGTTCCTTGTGGCGGCGTTCATAAATCGAGGGTTCATAAAACGAGGGTTGACTGTATATTAAGCGTGTACCTAAAACACGTCCAAGTTTAATACGTCTGAATAAAGCAACCTTGCAGCGTCGTAACCTAAGAGTTGACTTGAGGATTTCATAAAGCTTCCCCTATTGCCATCTACGACCTGCACCAAACAACAGACTCGCCACATAAAGAATTCCTCTTTCCATCAGGATGTTTCCATGAGTTTGAAGCGTTTCATTGGTTTGGGGATTCAGCTATCCTCGGAAATTGGATGAATGGAGGTCAGCGCTTACATTACCTTCCGCAGAATTGCCGAGCACGTTTGGGAGATCCAGCCGTCACCGTTTATATTTGCGCACTTCCGAACCCAGGTCACGCCCTGCTGAGCGCCTTACGGCTTTTAGAGAGCGATCGGGTGAAACGATTAGAGTTAATACGTTAATTGTATTATACCCTCCTCCCCGCCCACCCAATTTCGCACATTATAGAGAACGGTAGAGTTTGTAGTCCTCTGGGACCGCATATGCTAATAGCCAACGCATTCATTGATCATCCGACGAGATTTTAATTTGTATCTTTATTATGATTTTTATTACACTGCCTGTTTCTAAATGGGAACGATAAGTGTTTGCTGCGTGCTCCAGTTACGTTCAGCATGAAGCCATATCTTCGGACATATCTGGTACTCGCTAAGCAGTATCCGCCGCCCTTGTACAGTATGCTTATCTGATATGAGCAAACTCATCAGGGACACAGTCACCATGACTAGATTAATCGCTGCTTGGAACGCGTTGCGCGTGCACTATTCTGTTCATCAGCGTACCAGGATACCAGACAGCCTGGAAGGCCGTGAATTCAAATATCATCGCGAAGGGTGCTTTGAGAAAGGGTAGAAAAACGGCGGATACAAACGGGAAATGATGGTAAAAAACGGGAAAGATGGGAAATTTCAATATACAGCTATCTTTGCATCCTCCAGTTAGTCTGCACTAAGTGCGTACTGTCAAAGTAACACAGCGGTGCATGACCTTTAAGCCTTACTTCCGCCGTAGTCTTTCTAAAAGGAAATACGCAAAACAAAGAAGATTCCACGAATACACACCTCTTACAAAGCGCTCTACATCCTCGTGGCGTGCATGTCCCTGTATGAGAGCAATTACGTAACAGCAATTGGACGACCCCAGGTGAAGACCTCTGCCAATTTAGACGTACATTTCCTGCGAGGTCACTCATCTACACCCCCCCACACCACCCCCTCCAGTAATACCCACTTCCTTTGACTGCGTGTCAATGGCGGGAAGAAGCGCAACAACCTCCCTGTTCAAACACTGGGACGCGCGCAGTACACAGTGCAGAGGACCCCCGAAGCCAGAACTTCCGGTGAACCGTTCAACCAGCAGGGGGGGTGGGGGAAAGGGGGGTGAACAAAAGCATGAAATATCGCCGTGTAAAGAGTCCGGCTGACAACCACGATTCTCCATTTAAATCAATTGTTTCCAACGCAAGAGGAGGCCTCATGCCAGAAGAACAGAGGGTGCTGTGGGGTGGCCATTATCTTCCCATTGGGTGGTCATCAAATAGATGGCGTGATTCGAGACCAGTTTGCGTGTTTGCTGACGACTGGTCGGCCACGAGAGGGAAATCTGATTTCGTGAACTATTTGCTCGGAGTATTTGTCCGTTGCCTGCTGTATTATATGCTCCGAGCACGAGGAGGAGCAGAGACACGTCGTTTAGGAAATGCTTTGCTCTCATTACCCCTGTGATTTATGTGGTATACCGACTTCGGTTTCACGCTCCGAAACTTTAAATGGTCATTTTCTTGTTTGGAATGCTAGGCGGTTGTTGCGAAGGAATTAACTAGGATGGTCCCGGAGCGTATAGCTAAGGGTGCACGCAGTGCTTAGAAGCCTTTCGCAGTTTTAGCTCTTTATTTATTTTTTAGTTGTTGAAAGGATCTCGAAGGGCAAGGTGATGCAATGCCATTTCGTAATTTCCGGGTGCATCGAATAATATACATGACGCTGTTGCGACGTGGACGACATAACAATTCTCGCATCTTTTCATTTCTGCTACACTACGTCACAATTCTACACGATTGGCTCGCTCGCTTTTGATCTATTATCTTGTTGACAATCCTATAACAACAACAAGAATAAATGATGATGGTGATGTGGGGAGATTCACCACTCCTGGTTCTACATTTTGTCTATTTGTGTCGGCAAGTTGGGAAAAGTTGTGCGAAACCCATTTTAAGCGCTAATGTTTTACACGCAACCGATGGACTCTGTTCCTGCCTCATTCTCTTCCTTGCAAGATCACCGTTGGTCTTCCCTGCCAGAGGGAGCGAGCATTTATGCCATGTTATGAAAGGCCTAAGCTTGGAAATTAAAACTTAGAGACAGTTTGAAAAGATGCCAAGCTTCTGTCTACAGAGAACAAGACAGTATGAAGAGACTGCTGAAAGCAACGAATATGTTATGCTGGATCCTCTGTTTCGTACACGAACTAATTAAAGACGTTCCTTTCTTCATCTTCTCCCCGTTAAGTTTTATAAGATGTTTTCGTTCATTAAACATTAGCCGTGTTGAGTCTGTGGGAACCTCAGTTGGTTATCTCTTGTGTGTAACAACTTTCGCTGCTTATCTCTTGTGTATCTCTAGTTCTTATCGCCAGGCAGGCGGATGTGTCTTAGACGGACGTATAATTTAGGATTAAAAGCGAAGACTGCATGAGTAGTGGGGGCTTTTGGCTGTTACTCTGTCGTTCATGACTGTGGTCATTCCTTCTATAGAGCTGAGGTGTAGCTCTGGCCTGGATTAAACGTGCTGCTGATGGGATACCACGTCTTCGTCGTTTTTTTTTTTCCCTGCGCTAGCGTAAGAGCAGACCCTAGGATGTGGACGACATCGGTGGGGTGGTTAAAACAAGTCTCGTGTTTGTGCCAATCTCTTTGTCACGAGACTAAGGGTTTTCATCATGTGTACTGTTAGACATCGCCATCCCGCCTCTGTTCTTTTTCAGCTATTCTCTTGCATAGCCTTTCTTAGATTTATATACATATATATTGCTTTTCTTCGAATGCGGACCTCTTCTGTCCCCTGTTTTTATTCACCGATTCAAGAAAACAAACAAACAAACTCGACTGTCCTTAATCTGCAATCTCAGTTGTATAACTTGTTTCCGATACTGATTGCGAAAACATGCAGTAAATAATAAAAAAATAAATAAATAAGAGCGAATACATGTGAATAAAAATCTGCACTGGTGCCGCAGTTTAATTACAGCATAGTGCACTTGCAAAACGCCCGCGATTAGCGCTAAGCGGCTTTCAGCTGCGTCCAGGGCGGATTTGCGTACTGACGCTGACTAGACATTCATGGTTATTAACTCAGTTTGTTTTCTTACCCGTGAAGTTGGACAGAGAGAAAGAAAAAGAGAGAGAAGGGAATGTCACGGAAGTATAGCTTCGGGCGCATATTCCGAAGCACCTGTCCCTTGCCCTGAATCGCAGTTCATTAAGCTTTAATTTATGTACCTAACCCTAGTCAGTGACACACACGTGCGATGATGATATCGGCATCCATCTTTCGAGCCGTGAAGTGACTTGCGTCCATAAGTTACAAGGGTCAAATATGGTTTTCGGTACACAATACATGACCTGCATGCGTCCTGTTACTAAAACCAGACCTCACAGCTCTGTGTGTAAACTGGTAGTTCTTAGTAGTGACTTTCTGTTCGCATACATCGTGAAAAATGTACATCGTACACACTTATCGGTGGCACTGAACTGTCATGCTGGAGGCGAAAAGCCTTTAGTCTTTCTTTGGCCCTTTTTTGAAAAATTAGGCAGCTTGTACCGAAGAACGTTCCAAAACCTTCTATGATTTGGAGCCGGTTCCACTGGCTACTTCAGCCTCACCATCATTCTAGGGATGCACCGCTTTACAGTGTCTACCCGCCGATTCTTTTGGCGATTGATTTGACTAAGTACGGCTTTATTGACTACCCGAGCACGATCCTGGCCAATCGCCTCATTTTCTAAGTGCCACCTACACCAGGCATCACCACCAACCGCTTCGGAACTAATTCAGCAACGAATCCGTATACAGCAGGACATTCAGAAATCAAGGGTGAAAGATTCGAGGGTGAACTGAAGAACTGTCACCTTTTGTCCTGCATGAACCGCTGTAGTAACATAATCGTCACCCACGCGTACATGCTGCGCCAAGTGCTTAATGTTCATCAAATTTTCTTACTATACAATCACTATCGTCACTCAATGTTTTTCAAGCAACGTAAAGGCATCCTACAACCTGCAATGCCTCTTTATGCAGAGGCGTGGTCGTATTCGCCTGCAAGATTCGGACACAGCAAACGATGTCAATCGAACGAAATTGATCGTTTCTATATCACATGAATCTAAGTTCGCCAGGCTTCCACGGGCTTTGGGCAACGTTAGAGACCTCTACCCGTCCGGAACAGGTCTTACCTTTCGCATAATATGCCACTCGAGAGACCGACACTTTGACGTAATTAGCCTCCCCACGTCAAGCAAACAGTGGCTTATGAATATGTAAGAGTACGCGCCACACACACACATGCCGCGTCTTGTGAGTCACTGAAGGGGGCCGCGGTCTGCCTGCATGTCCACCAGCAGTAGCTTGACCGCGTACCGACGGGGGCGGCGGAAGCCGGAGACCTTGACCCTGGGCACGACCCCGGATCGAGGTTCGATGGGATGTATCACGTCGGGGCCTTTGATCGTGGTCCGGACATGAAAGGCGCCGCGGCAGCAGCCGGAAGCCACGGGACCACCTCCTCGTGCAGAGGCCCCCGAGGTGCCGGCGTCGTTTCTCTAATTTGTTGAAGCAGCTATTAATCGGGGGGAGTCTTCGCGGAGCTTTATGAGGTGGCACTTATGAGGGTCAGGTCAGGAGAGTTGATCTCTTTGTTGGGATCCTGGGAGAGGATTAGAGCTCATGCTTTGGTGCGAATCTTTTGTTTCTAGGGTTACTCGCCTTCTTTCGTCTGTGGCATCGTTGCACGGGAGAGCGAACGTACTCGGGGGTCCTGCGAAAGATGGGCTTCCGAAAACATTACGGAAAAAACAAGTAGGAAACGAAAGCGTTGTCACGGTTTTCACGAAGCGTTTCTCCTGTAGTGGCACCATAAGAATGTGCGAAAAACGTCGGGATGGCACCGTTTCTCAATCCAGTACGTCAGAAAGCCTTGCAATGAATCAGACCTGATTGTCGTTGAATAAGGATAGGATAACTCGTCAGCCTGTGGAGTCTGCTAAATCGTAAAAGAAGAAGCTGTGGGGTGCCTTGGTCATCAAGGAACCCCCAGGCATATTTTTGAAACCGATGTGGTTAGACCTCTGGTCTGACCCATCCCACAGTTTACAATACAAGAAGAAGGAAAGGGATTATTTTTAAATTTCGGGGAGAATGCGCTTTGTTTATTTATTTGCTTGTTTTCATTGTTATGTTATTATCAGTTGTTCAGCAGTTTCGCACATTAAATCTTGTTTCGTTGGTTTCAATAGGACCCGTTGAGCAAATCATCCAACAAACCAGACTGACACGACATAATCTGACTGACAGAAGATGCTAACGTCTTCATATCGTGATTTACACACGTGTAACCGTAACGCGAGCAATGCCTGTGCCTATAGTTGATGGTATCACTGTTTTCAAACCAACATCCACATCCTCTCACACGCTTTGTTGAGTTCTGCCCAGTTCTCTGCCACCTTCTTCCTTACCTTTGAGATAAAAAGTTGCAGATATCCCCAAGGGAGATACTTCCCAGCATTGGAATGTGTGTCTCAGCAAACAATGGGACTTTCCCGATAAGGAAAGATCGCACAGTCCTCAGCTCTGTTTGCTTCCAATTTACGGCGCACTCTCGGCCCTGATGATCCATGGCGAGTCTCCAGGGACGCCCGAACCTATGAGGCTACTCCCTAAAGTAAAACCCAGAGTCCGTCTGCAGCTTTGGAAAGGTTCTTTCTCGCGGAAGAACGTTCACTTCTCGCAATTAAGTCACCCACCTTCTCCGATTGACTTTCTGTGCAGAGTGTGAGGCAGGATGGTATGTGAAGATGACTAGATGTGGCGAACGCAACGCCATTTGCATTCGTGGCTCCTCTGCCTTTACCTATTCACCCATGCTAAGCCGTGGCATAACGCCATCCTGGCCAGTGTCCAGAAAGAAGAGGAAGAAGAAGAATACGACGGATCGTAACGTATAGCGCGCGGGCTGTCAACCGTTCGACGACTGTTGGGACACGCCTGAGCTCGTCGTTGGAAGTTGGAAGGAGAACACACACCCGTAGGGACGAATTGACGCCTTTGGAAAGTCACTGGGGGCGAAGTGTACTAGCTTAGCTGAATTGGTAGAGCACTGGACTGACAATCCAGAAGATGTAAGGTCGAGTCCTACAGCAGACAAGCTTTTTCAGTGTCTTCCTTTTCTCGTCAAGGTAGTCGTGGTCGAGAAGGAAGTTCTAAGATTTTAGATGTGCAGATGTACTTTCTTTGAGTCGAGCTTTACACATTATTTCAGTGGACAAGAGGATGGTTCTGGCAAGACCAGGCCATTTCTATAGGCGCGCAGAGAGGATGCAGAGACTCTTATCCACTGTGCCGCGCACTACCAGTCTAGAAATTAGTCTCTAAGCGACAACACAAGGTTTAAAAAGCTTACAATTTAGACAACCCTCGCGAAATTCAGGGCATTATTTATGGAAACAGGACACAAAGCGCGCCTAATAGAAAATACGGAGACATCCGCTGCAATAATAACTTCATACGAGGCCAAAAACGAAAACAGCAGCGTCTTCGAACGGTTCGCTTTCAAAACCTCGTCCTTACGAATGAACAAAGCGGTCCGAAAAACCAAGGCATGAGAGCGCCTCGCACGCTCACGAATATA
This sequence comes from Ornithodoros moubata, assembly GCA_029532675.1. NCBI lineage: Eukaryota > Metazoa > Arthropoda > Arachnida > Ixodida > Argasidae > Ornithodoros > Ornithodoros moubata. The sequence goes on from JARGYV010082805.1 coordinate 7,025, forward strand.
AACAGAGAAAAAAGGAGTGGACACAGCTATACTTCCGCCAAAGAAAAAAGGCCACGTATTGTGTGGATAGTCTTTGGTTACAGTATGGCACACGAACATGCGATCGACCTACCGGGATGTAACACGAAGACGAGATAGATGCGCAAAGCTCGTTTGCATCTCAAAGAAGATGGGCCTCTTCTGCGAGCAATTAGCCTCGCAAGGTCAGATCATTTAGGAAGTAGCCGGGTTAATTGCCAAAAGCAAAATAAACCGCGTGATGGGAAAGCTCGATTTTGGAGAACCTTCTTTAGCTAGGGACATTGTGATGCGTGCGGTGTACCGTTGCTCCACTCTTATCATTAAGGCTTATCGCAGCTTGGGAAGATTCGTGCGAACCCATTGAAGATTACATTCCTTTCCTTTTCGTAACCGCACCGCACTTTCGAGGCTTTTGTGGGTGCTTGTACATTCCTTTTTTCTTTTTTTCAGGAGTGCTATTTTGAAGGTCGCCTAGTTCCACGATAAATGGGGAAACAGCGCATTAATCGTCTGGCGGGATGCTGTGATTTACGGCGTTGAGCACAAGAGGGAAACGTACTGTTGCGCGATAACGTCGCTTTTGGCGTTTTGGAATATGTTTTCGCGCCGGCAAGTTTGACGCAGCTTCGCACGTGCGGGATACATGCACTTCGTTTCCTCTGTCGGGGACGTGGTAGTAAATTCCTCTCACCAGAGTTCTGAGTGGTGGATACTCCTTGGTGCAGACGTCTGGTGAAACCGCAACAAGGCGGTAACAAATAGTAATAAGGAATAGCGTTCCGAGACAAATTTCCATACCGTGTACTTAATTCATTGCGAGTTCGTTGTCACAACGTGTTAACGATGCTGTAATTTCTCCGAGAAACCACGGAAAGAGTGCAAAAGCTTGCCATGCGTAGGTCAGTGCTTTTATGCAGTGAAGAAAGCTTCGCTGCCAGTCTGCCACTAAATATTATATATAGGTAATATGTAGGTCTTGAGGCTTGCATGACTTTCTCTGGCACAAGCCGAGGGTGTTGCGTTTTTATACAGAATTCTTGCTTTTAACGACCTTCCGCTTATAACGATTTTCTTGAGCCGACCCATTGACTATGGTATAACGACGGTTTACAGTAGATATAACACGAGATGACACTGTAAAACAGGGTTAGTGCTGGTTATGGCAAAAAAAAAAAAAAAAAAAAAGAGGAGGGCTTTTATGTGACACAGAGGCTCTCCTGGGTCCGTGGCCCTGTTCTACCCGTTTTACTACCGCTCCCTGTCATCCTGCGTGCCCAATTCCGGCGCCTGCAACCTCTAACATCCATCAAGCAACCTGGATAATGGCCAGAAAGGAGAAGGCGGATGAAAAAGAAGAGTTTTGCACGTTCTGCGATATCTGCGTTCAAGTTATGTGGTGAAGTGTTCTTAGAGTAAAGTGCAATGTTCTCTCTTTTGCCTTGAACAGGCACATTCATTACGGGGCGTTATTCGAATGGCGCCCTAGAGAATTTTGAGCGGCAAGTCAACACTACTAAGCCCGTACCGCTCGTTTTTCACCAATAAAAGCGAACGGGTGAAACGGAATATCCATATTCATAAGATATCTTGCATATTCCACGAAGTACAGCAGCCTCGTACGCGTTTTCTTCTGTGCTTCACGCATCCAACGTTGAGTAATGGGGCCATTCCACTGTTTCTCCTTGCTGTTTCAGCGAAGCGCTTGGGCACAAATGTTCGAAACCTGTGTCTCGTTTTTACAGACGACACTGTGGGTATACTTTGTGCAAATGAAGGCGTTGCTTGGGCCATCACTGCTCCTGCCCACGTCTTCAGCCTCTGGTGGCGCATTCTCTTCTTGATGTTCTTCCTCTCTGGTCCAGTCTCTGCACTACTACCGGTCTATGGAAATAAACGTTACTGTTAACCAAACCGGGTTATTTTAGTCTTTATGGAATTCGTGGAGGATTTCACATTAACTTTGAATTGCTCTCCCTGATCGGGAATGAACCTTTTTCTTCCACTTCTTGCTGCAATATGTCTTTATGCTTTGTTCCTCGCGGTGTTCATCGCTTCCTAGAAAATAAAGTTCTCTGTGCTCTTACAATAAGTTTAATCTTCGCTTCGCGGATTCCTGCTGGCCGCGGCGTGTCGTTTACCCTAGCTGTTTGCCTACTCATGTGATTGCGGCTGAGCTTTACCTTGAGCATGATGAGCTATAGTGAGCGAAGGTCAGGTGCGGTCGCACCAAGAGTATAGGTCGCGACCATGGAGCATCGTTTGGATTGTAGTGCGAAAATACGTACCGTATTGTAAGCACTTATTAATATATAGTGGGAGGATGAAATTATGACGAACCGCATGCAGGCTCGCTGACCAACGCCAATTCACAGCGCCGAAACTCCTCGGATCTTGGACTCCCTGCCTCCGCCTTCTGAAGAGCTTTGTTGCTGCGATCGAACTCGTGAGCTGAGCTGCGCGATCTGGTCGGCTAAGCTCTGATTTCAACCCTACCTCATCATCATACCACAGATATCATTCATACCGAAATGAACAAGAGGTCTGCCTCATTGGTGGACAATAGCCTCATGTCATCAGCATGCTGTCATGTACGCATATTTGTGTATGTGATAATAAAGAAGGCGATTGAAGGTTGCCTTGCTGGGGTTGATAGTATCATCCTGGGGACCCCGCCTTCCAACGCGCCAGCTGATTGACCCTTCAGACGATGCACTCAGCTGCGATGAATGGATAGACGGCTTGGGTGCGGGTATATCTTCTAATTCCACGCATCTATATTTTCTTTCAGCCAATGCATGCAATGACAATGTTATAGGCTTCTTATGACCGTGGTCGGCATTTGACTCTTGCGAGCAACACACCGACGTTCTGTGAGACAGAGATTCGCTCGATTGCGACGCTTTCTATAGGAAACCACTTTAGTTGTAGCATTTTATGTTATCATTTCATAACGCTGCTCGCAAGGGCTTCATTATCGGGGCGGCAAACATTCGAGAGCGTTGCTTGACGGGGTTTCTTGATCGTTGAAGAGAAAGTCGATGAAAAGAGAGGCCACCACGCGTGCTGAATTATAGCCTCGATGATCTCTTCAGCTGAGAATGAAGTCATTCTGCGGAGACTGTCTCGCATCCAGGTGCCTTGCCGTTACCTTCCTATATAAATTATTGTTGTTAGAATATAAAGTGCGTCCACAATACTAAAAAGGAGAAAATTGTAAAAGTGCTCGTGCCTCATATGCAGTGATAATCTGAGCGATTGAGCCTCATTGTGTTCTGCGCAGTTGTGGTGGCAGCCCGAACACGCGGAAATACAATTTCTAACCTACTAACAGGTAGCTGCAAACAGCTATACCGATATATTTTCTTGACATGAAGCGCACAATATGTAACATAATACCCCCGTAGGCGATGGTGTTCACCCGAAGAGATTCTGCATGACACGAAGAAACGATATCAGGAGGGTGTCGAAAAGCTTGGGAAGGTCCTTGTCAGTAAGAGCGGTACCGACTTCTTCCAGCCTCATCCCCAGTTATAGGCTCAGCCACGCTCTTCGTGCCTTAGGGAGTCTTCTAGAAGGCCTCAGGAGTGCTCGATTAGCTACAGGAGGCTACATTAGCATCGCATCCTTCTCCGGAAGGAAGGAAGGACTGTCTTATACTGAACGGGCAATAGCCGCACCTCTCCTTCCTCACATTATATGTGTGCAATGACCAGCGAGCGAACAGATAAAAAGGAAAAAAAGAAAAAGGAAGAACTGTGGTCGATTTCGTCGTAGTCATCGTTCAGATAACACTGATGTTCCGACAGAGAATTCATAATTAAAAATTCTTTAATTCCAGCCCTTCAAGTCACTCTGAACATTTATTGTAATGCAGCTCTGTTGCAGCTATTGGCCAGTCCTTCGTTAGAGGTAGTATGGGTGAGTTATGACAGTGACAACTCGTGAATTAATGACACGAACTTCGTCGCGTTCTTCTATCACCGAGCGCGTATGCAGTATTCAAAAGGGGATAAACTCAGTTCACGCGTTCTTGTAGACAACCTTGCGTACTTGCGTACTCACTGCACCGATCGACAACAGGAACATAGTCCACATGCCGAGATTACAAACTTACAACAAGGTCGTCCGTAACCTTCCATATTTACATTAACCATGACTGACAGTTCATGAAGTCAGACTCATCAACGGCGCAGTAACAGTCCATTTGAGGAGTCGCAGACAAACTAGTCTTTGGCTCAGGAGGCAAGTCCTGCACTCGAAGCTCATTGGACACAGGGGGAACACTATAGTAAGCATCGTCCTGGTACTCGGCATTCTGGTCGTCTCCAGACAACGAGGCCGCGTCGAAGAGTTCGTCGTTCGGAAGCGTCCATTCCGGTTGCTCCCTTACCGTTGCACGGGGTTGCTGCAGAAGTTCTTGCAGCGACTTAATGTAGTCAACAGCTGAGCGAAGCGTATCCACCTTGCTCATCTTCTTGGTTTGGGTGATGTTTGGCACATGCTGTCTCAGGGCTGCGAACCCCATGTTGACCAAGCGGACTCTGTTCCGTTCGCGCTCGTTTCTTCTGGCCACGGCTTGCGTGTATCCAGGAACGATCAGCTGTGGTTGATGGAACCGCCTCCTCGGGAAGCGGAAGTTGTCGCTTGTTTTTGTTTTGGGGTTTGAGGCAGGGTGAAGCATCCTGTAGTTACTCATAGTTGGTTCTGGGTGAGGAGAGTTTTGGGTGTGTCGGTCGTATCTGGACTCACTTCAGCGGCCGATAAAACGAGTACAGCATGTTCAGAAAAACCAAATTCACTGATGTACGTTTGTCATGTTCATCTTGAAACGAGATATCGACCTTCTGTCAGCTGCGACAAATAAGCTGCAAGCGGCTCGCGGTCACCATCATGACAGACAGCAAGGAGGACTTACAGAGGCGCTGTCGAACGCTGGTCGGTGACGCCTCGTCTTCTCGCGGAACAAACAACACACACATACACGCACACAAGATCCCGGAGATGCAGTTGCTGAAGTCAGCAGACGAAAGTGAGGCTCGCAGCAGTCGATGGGAAGCTCTTTAGCGTGACAGACTCCGCCCAATGTTGCAACATGCAAACCGGGCGACAACAGCAATTGTGCCAGCTCCAGCTGTCCAGCCTGGACTGACGAGTGGTTCTTCGGTGGCGTACCTTCTTTGCCAGTGCGTGCAGGCCACCCTCTTCTGTCTGGGTGGCCAATGGAAGCCGATCGCTGAGGTGTGCTCGATGGGGAGGGATCGAGAAGCCCCCTCCTACCTTCGACGGAACGCCATTAATTGTGGCCTTTTGTTTTTCTTCTCTTACCTGGAGGAGCCGAACGGGATTTCGCGAGTGTGGGCACGGTGACGACTGCCGGGGTGAGGTGTTCTTCGCTACAGTCTTCTTCCGTAGTTTCGGGGAGGCATTTGAGGGAGCACTGCTAAGTACCCTGCTGCCACCCAGGAGCCAATGTTTTGAGCTCAGTATCTTAAATACTGCCCAGTGTGTAAGATGGAACGGGTTCGTACGGTCGTGCCTGACACGAAGTTAAGAAAGAAGGAGTGGGGAAGAGGGGACAGGGAGTGCAATGTTCACAGAAGTAGACCCAGTCCAGGCCCGAACCTTTTTCTTCTTCTTTTTCCTCTCCTTCTCCTACTGTTGCTGAAAGTTGAGGGAACAGGAAATAACGAATGAACTTCGAAGACAAGATCAGCTCACATAAAAAAACCACCGCAACAAGAATCGCATACGGATGTCAGTGACAGCTGTCGTGTCGCTTTCGGGCCAGTAAAACACCCGCTGAACTTGGCCAATTTATAGGAAAAAAAAAAA
>JARGYV010082808.1:0-12899 GCA_029532675.1 Ornithodoros moubata
ACCGTTTCCGGCAAATAGGGTCAGTAAAAGATGTCATTCGGAACCGCGATTGGTCACCGCCGTGTTATGCGGTGAAGTTCTGTTTTTAGAGTGCATGATGTTTCTTCGTCGCCTCTTGTACTCCTTCGTACCTTTGTACTTCGCCTTTTGTACTTCTGCCTGGCGATTGTTTATAAGTACTCGCGCGATTTATTTGTGAAATGTTAAACCCGCTCCTGTGGCGTGTAGCGTAGTAGCTCAATTCGGAAACCAGCAGTAAGAATTTTTTGACCTACTGAAGACTGACGCTGTTTCGCAGGCTTACAGTTTGGCGGCTGAAGACAAAAACGTCCTTAATGTACCCAGCGATGAAAAAGAAACGGATTGTTTTGAGCTGGCAACACTGATAGTTGGCTGAGGACTGGTTCAATTTATTGTAACTATTCTGAGCAAGCGGCTTAGAAAATATAAATTAGAATAACAGCTCTGGTATACGGTGACCGATAGCTTGACACTCTTGTCGAATGTATTATGCGGCTGATCGAAGGAGTCTGCTTGCCAAAATCAGGAGCTCCACTTTAGAACTTCACACTATAGCATGATGATGATCTGAGCGACCAAAGAGTGTTTATTCATTGATGATCTCTGAAAGCGTCAAAACTATGCTGAGGTTTTAGCTGTGCCTGGTGCTATTGGTGCTTTAGCTATTACCTGGTGCCTGGTGCTTTAGCTATTGTGAAGCAATCGCCATTCAAAATGATATCGTTTACTCTTTCCATGTGTAAAAAAAACAAAAAAACTGCGGGTATATACGAAAAGGTGTTATTGGCGTGTGTACCTACCAGCGAGTAGACAGAATGATACCACTGCGTGATGATTGTTTCTTAGCTTGTCATGTGGTGAAGGTGAAAGTCTTTAGTATATCGTGTATGCCGTCCGATGGCTAAAGAACCTGTTTATATTCACGTAATATATCCGTCAACAGCCCCAGAGCTTTCGAAGTGCGAAACAGAGGTTGGATTTTGGCTAATCACGTTCACTCAGCCCCTCTTTAACATCTTGCAGAACGCCCTTGCGCACAAAAGGCGCGACAGCAGTAGCGCGGAGCAAAAGAAATTTAAGACACCCGGAACCATCCTGTGCGTTCTCATCACCGTCGGTATCATCGTCATCATCATCGCCAAGATAATAAACGTTGGCAAATACGACCCGATTACAGACGACGACATGTGCAACACTTACGACTGCATGATCATCGGGCAGTTGCTGGGAGCTTCTGTCGACAAGTCTCAAGACCCGTGCGCGAACTTCTACCGCTACGTTTGTAGTTCGTGGGACCGAGCGCACGCACGCTCCGTGCTGGATGAGCATCGCCGCGGCCATCTAAAGATGATAGCCGACAAAGCCCTACACGTGAGAGCTCCACAAACGGGTCAGTCGGCAGCGGAAAAGGCGGCCAAGTATTACCAGTCTTGTGCAGAACTTGCGGTGGGAGACAGGTCCGAAATCTCAGAGTTCCGGAAAATGCTGGAAACTAGCAACTTCAGCTGGCCCAATACATCCGAAACTGGCGATTTCCTCAAAGTCATGGCGCAAGTAATTATAACGTGGGACGCGGGAGCCCTATTAGAATTTCGAAGAAATATCCAGGGAGACAACTTGCTGGTGAACATCGCGCCAGGAAAGTTCTTTCCAGTTTGGCTTCACAGTCGAAACAAGCTTATAGAATTCGGTCGTTATTATCAGTATACCTTTCGTTTATATCAGCTATTCAGCGATCACGTTCCAACCGCTGAAGTCCTCCTTCAGGTGAGAGAAGTTGAAGACATTATTGTGGCGAACCTTTCGCTCGGTTTAGAAGATCTGGACCCAGCCGAGCTGGAGGAAGACGCTTTCGTCAATGCCAGCACTGCGTTTAAGTACACGCGGTGGAGGCAGTTCTTTCAAGACGTTTTGGACATACCAACTGACCGGAAGGTTACCGTAGTCCTGCGGCATTTGGGGTACTTCAAAGCACTGAACGTGGCTACGAAAGAACACGGCGAACCTGTCATGATCGACCTCCTGTCACGGATGGTGTTATTTAAGATCGGGCAATTCTTCGTACCAAACCTTGCGAGTATAGAGTATGACTCCCGGGAAGAAGTTGTTGAAGCTGCTCTTTTCCGGTGTATCTATCACGTAGAAACGTACATGGGAATAGCCATAACCATGCCACATCTCTACGAGATAATTCCATTGTCCACAGAGTCGAACGTGGCAGCCCTCTACGAAAATATCACCTCTGTTGTTCAGCGTGCTGTCAAACTCATCAGCTCAGAGTACGTGCCTCGGCGACATACGAACGCCTCGCAAATATTGGGTGCCTTTAATCGTTTAATGAAGCCGTCAGAGCTAGACAAGCTGTTCACATCCTTTCCCGATATGGGCACGTTGTTCTGTACAAATATGGTAAACGCAATAGCAACGAAGAGATTGTATACCAACATGACAGGCGGATACCTGGAGAATGTAAACTACAGCACCTTTTACGATGTGGCTCTGAGAAGAATTGCTGTGACTCCGTTCGCTCTAACTCTGCCCGTCTACGCCATGAGGGTGCCTGCGTCAGTGCGCTATGGCGCTTTGGGGTCTCTTATGCTGGCCAGTATAGTTGAGGACATCTACAGAAACGACGTCCTGCAAATGGGACCTGACGAGAAGGTAAAGTTCGTTACCGTGGAATCGTGCTTGTTGGAGAAAGGTGCTGCAGCCGTTGACCTGTACTCATTCGTTGGCATGCAGCTCCTGAAGGCAGCCTACGACCTTGGCACTTCGATAGCAAGTAACTGGGAACCAAATTATCGGGACACTGCAGTTAATCTGAGAGAGCTTCGTAACCTTTCCCAGTCGGAGATTTTGTTCGTTGCAGCGTGCTACCTTCGATGTGGTGGGTCGCGTCATACGCATGAAGAAGTCTGCAACGTACCTCTTCAAAACGCGAAAGACTTTGCAGATGTGTTCAAGTGCTCGGGCTCAAGCTTTATGAATCCTGCGAAGAAATGCTCTATCTTCGAACGGTGATTTTGAAAGGCAGCCCCAGTAAAGGTGCCTTTTTTACGCTTTCTTTGTATTCTTTTCATTGTTCTCAGGGGCATGAAAAAAAATGCCGAATGAAAACGCAGCGCTTCAGAAACCCGTAACTCCTAAGGTTCACGAGTTTATCACATGTAAGTGTACAAATGTTTTGCACCGTGTGTCGGAGATTTCCGGCGCACGTCAAAAGACCCCCAGGTGGTGTAAATTATCCGCAGTCCTACCCTCATGATCTTAGTTGTCTCGCGACGTAAACCCACAAATTATTTTATGTGGGTGACCGCGCACACGTTTCGTTTCGAAGCAAACCAAACGACCAGAAAGACGCCGGCGTCCAGTTACCCAGACCGAGTCGCAGACGACAGCGTCCTTGAAGCGGATTAGCTGCAGTCCTGACGACGTCACACTGCTGTTAATGGCGCTGTAGCGTTCTTGGAACGCACACCAACTGAAATCTTTAAAATTCAGTTTCTCTTTACAAAGAAAGTTTCTGGCGAAGATAATTCGTCCCGATATTCTTGAGAGTATGCAGAACAGCTGGGTATTCGTTTCACTAACACGTTTTTGGGCGCGACTGTTCCTCTAAGCAATTCCGTTTGAGCGACTTCCGTCCGCCGAAATCCCAATGTGCTTTTCGCCGATCTAAGCCAATCCGATATCCTTGATGTGCGTAGTTCGTGCACTGCAACCGCAACAGCAAAAGTTACTGGTTATATTCCCTTCCCCTTTTCTCCCTGGACGTGATCGTGAAGCTGTCTATTTTTTTGTCTTCGCAGAATAACTCCAAAGCCTGTCCGTCGTACGTATAACTCAATAAGAAAAACAGAAGCGTAACTATCATATGTGCATGCGTTCACCGACGTGACACTAAAGCTAAAGTGGACCTGAATATCTTATGTGCCAATCGGCGGCTGTAGCGTGGCTAACGATTGTGCTTCCGATAAACGGCGCTCAGGGTATTGTCGGGAGTGCAATGGCTTCACCCTAGTATATATTGACGCAAGTAGGTTCCACGTGACACATCCGTGACTGTTTGCCCAGAGTACGCTGCGTCATGTGTACGAGGGAATTAAGAGTGTCGGAGGGCGCCCGTGCAGGCACCCCGTCACCCGTCGTTTTCTTTGCGCGCGCAGTTAGAGAAAGAAGATAATAGCATGTTGCTAGGGGCTTGACAGTGTTCGTCTGACAGTGTTTTCCGACCTCAGTCAATAATAATGATGCCGTATATGTTACACGTGCAGTCTGTCTGCTGCGAGGGCGTCACGTCGCACGTGCCGCGGGGTAGGACTGTGGATAATTTTGGCCACCTGGAGATCTTTTGACGTGCGCCGGAAATCTCCGACACACGGTGCCAGTAAGAATGTTTACTATGTTTAGAAACGATCAATAGGTCTATGATTTTATTTCTACTGTTTCTGTTTAGCCATTTCTGGAGAAAATATTGAGGTTCGGGCGCACTTCAAAAGATCCCCAGATGATCATAGTTGTCTCGCGACGTAAACCCACAAATTATTTTTATTGTTGTTGTGACCTCGTTCATGTAGCGTGTATTCGCAACTTGCGAATCGCAAGTCGATGAGAGGGTGGTCGCTGTGGTGTAATCACAGAAAGCAAACGACATGCAGTCAGTGCGACAAAGCTTTCTCACTTGTCAATCTCAGCATTACAGTAATGTTGACACATTTCCTCAATGGGGGATTTACTGTTTGGCTGGCAAGTACAGACTATACTCACGCACATGCACACATTTTTATGGAATTTGTGCATGTGCGTGAGTATTTTCCTGTGCATTTTGCGATTGCGATGACGCTCTCACCGATGTTCAGAAAACCCATAAATTCGGTCTCGTTTTCAGTTAGTAAAGATTTCGGTAGCCTTCTGTCTCTCTCTTTTTTTCTTTTTTTCGAGATTTCCCGGCACTCTAAATGTTGAATTTAACGGCGTATACGACAGACACGGATCGAATAACTCATTTGACTTAACAGCAGCCATCCGAGATACGAACACTATTGATTTTCTTTCCACCCAAATATGATTCAGACTCGACTTGCTGCAACGAGTGTGATGATTCATTTGAATGAAGTCCAACTTCGGCCAACGATCGCACAACGCGGCTCTAAACGTGACCCAGTAGGTGCCGCTATATACGCCGCGGTCATTAGCATGGGGACGGCTGGACGACCAGGTTTTCACGCTCTTCGCGCATCGTAAATTATTAATGGCAAACAATGACGCAGCCAGACGAATAAGGAGCAGACGGCTGGCGCAAATGGCAAACGCGTGACGGTCGCGGTTGAGGTCACGAGTGCGGAACACGGGAGAAAGCAGATGCTGGACGCAGGAGAGCGACAGGAACCACCGGGCTGGGGAATAAAGAGATGGAATGGTACCGTTCTCTTGCTCGCGGCTACATGAAAATAGATATCCCCAGTTTTTAGTTCTTGTTTTCTTTTAACAACTGACAGTAATCGAGAGAAAGGATAACGACACGTAAGTGCCATAACGTAAGGTTCCCTCATAAACTAGTCAAGTGAGGAAACGAAGTAATAGCATGTGGCGGTCGTGCCTCCGTCATTATCGAACTCTTGAAGTTCTTTAACTCTTGCTTGCCTCAGGGCTTCTATAGAACCAGCTGAGATATTAATAAGAATCTGCGTAATAATTGGATGAGAATGGAGTCGCGCAGTGGTGCACTATTTCGAGCTCTTTCAAGAAGGTTAGGCTTGTTATTCTACGTCTCATACGCGCAAGGAAAGATACAAAGGATTGGCCCTTGATGGTATTCTTTATTACTATTCTTTTCAATACTTGGACTAGAAATTCACGCCTGATCCCAAAAGGAGGAGGCGTCACTGGACCTAAACCTGACGATGACGATGATCATGATAGTTATTGGTGGCCATTCTCATATAAACGTGCGGGATGACGATAGCAGTGACCACCGCAACATGTATATATGTGCTGCGTTCGTCGTGCCTTGCTGCCAGGAACATACTCCAGTGGAAACGACCTCGAGTTTTGCCTGTTTCACTACCCTTCACATCAAAACACAGCTCCGCCGTTCATAATTGTGTGAGAAATGAGTTTTGTATCTTTTCCTTTTCTCCACGTAATAGGAGTCCTCTGTGTGAATATGTCCAGACCCTTCTTGATGAATAACCGGTACTAACATATCGAAGCATGCCGATTTCTGCCCCAAAACTTGCTTGAGCTCTCGCTCTACGGAGCCTCTCTACAGTACCCCAAAACATGCTTCACCTATTGCTTTAAAGCATAAAGTTAAGCCCACCAGCAGGCTGACGATGCCAAAGATGACTACTATGCAAGCCATCACTCTCGAATTCGGAAGGCCTGTCATTGTGCTTGAGAGGACGTTAGCAAAGAGTGCCTTCAGACGTAGACCGCGCCTGAAAAAACGCACATACTGCGAACTTCCAAAAAAATAATACAAGAAAAAAATATCTTGATAACGCTTTGATACGCAACCTTGAAGCGCCGCAAAATACTTTGTGTTACAGCCTAATAGCTGCCGCCTTGCAACACATGAGTATCAACACACCACAAGGCTGGCTTGCCCGTATATCACGCACAGCATTTACGGTGTGTTGTGATAGTGATCACTACAAAACGCAGATTGTGACCCGAGGCTATCAGAGTAGTAAAGTTAACAAGATTACACAAAACTTCTGAAGAAATATGTTATCTGCACTAATTCGTTGGCACACAAACTCGAAAAAAAATCCAGCCCTATTCATAAACACAGCTTATGTATATGTCCCATCGCAAACGTACAACTCCAGTTCACCAAACTTTGCAACGCATAGGCCAGTTCATCTTGCTGCGAACTGAACACGCAAATGCCTGCGAGAATTCTTCCATGATCATCGTAGCAACGTTGCACGTGATTTCGCCGATGGACCTCTTGCCAAATTTCAGATTGACCACGTTGGAGAAGCGGCCAACGTTCTCGCACTGTAGATAGCAATAGCTCGTAAAGAAAAGTTGATAACTTGACAGGGAAGCCATGGCACGAAGGATCTGACTTTTGCGAGACTCTTGCATTGCTGTCCTCAGCGCGAAGAAAGCCAGGCGCAAGCCAGAGCTCTCGGCAACCACGATGGGAAGAACTTTCTCCATGTCTTTGGTATCCGGGATGAATCTGCGCAAGATGGTCGCAAAACATTCCAGGCGAAGTTCGTAGTTTCTGGAGCGATAAGCAGAGGTAATCTGAATTATCGACACATGAGAAGATAACGCGTCCTCGCAGTGTTATTACATTAGAAGCGTACGTCACAATGTCACGGGCATCCCTCTTGACTAAATTTCTGTAGGGCTGATCAGGCTTAATATGGCAAAGAACGGCTGTGTGCTATAAAACAATGCACCGCCTCCTGGTCTTCTACATGAGCTAGTGTAGGAGATTCTCAAATATATCGTACTTACGGGTACCAAAGATTGTCAGTCGGTCCTATAACCTTCACGCTGGGAAATGACGAAATACGCCCAAGCTATGCCATATATACTTACTCAGTCGTGCTGTTAGACCACCACTGGTTGTATTTTCCAACCCCATCCATCTGAGCCCCTTCAAGGTCGAAAGCATGGGTGTATTCACGAGCCAGGATGGCGCCAAGACCCGCGTAATTCAATGCAGCAGGCACGCCGTACGAGTAAACTGGAGGCGACAGCATGTCCACGGTCACATTAAGAGCATTGCTGAGTTTGTCGTAGGCGATATTAAAATCAAGGGGACTGACGGTTGTGACCTTATCAATCAATTCTCCCACTGCCTGTCTCAAGGCTAGCCAGTTGTCGACGAAAGAGGGAGTGAAATCTGGGAATTTCGAGTACCTTTCGTACTCTAGAGTCTTGCCGTCAAACACGAAGAACTTTGGAAGGTTCTCCTTCAAGAACTCCAGCTTCGAGAACGCCCTTATCCGCGTTGTGGAATCCATCCAAGAGACCTGGCGCACTTTTTCTTCAAGTGTGTTCCGAATTCGTTTCGTTATTTCCATGACGTCAAACACTGCTTCGGCTGATAGAAGAATCTTCGTAATGAGACCCTTCCATTGTGGATGCATCAAAGACTGCACAAGGGTCCTGCAGTAGTTGTGAACATCTGAGACTCTGCAATCCCCGGCTGGCCACAGAACTGATGTTTCATTTCGACTTCTTATCTCATAGGATGTCTTGCACCCCACGGTGAGTAGGAACTTCCAGTTAACGTACCAGGAGGCACCACCATCTCGTACGCGGCTCAGTAAAAGAGCCAAGAACGTCTTCAAGTAATATGGGCTGTGAATATGAACGATGTCCAATGCCCGAATGAACCTTCCTTGCGGGTGGTACTTCTTGAAGGCTTCCAGCCACGTCCGGGTGGTCGTGTCCGGAAATATGGACGCAATCTTCGACCACGACACTGTCGCGTAGCCGGATTCAGCTGTCATACTGCTCAGCTTCGCTTCAAGTGACACGACAGAGTCCACGACGTCTGCATAGAATCCGTCACCAGCAAACATTGTAGCGACGTCAGTGACGAGTGTTTGGTACGCGCGATAGAAAGAACGAGGTGCTGCTCCTGGATCTTCAGTAACGCGAGGGTACAGGGACACCGTGAGGCGGCCTGTTCGTTCCTGCTCGATTTTATATCGGTACAAGATGCCGAGATGCCATCGAATGTCTAGCTCCATGACATAATCCAAGAACTCTTCAACCTCCGGAATATGTCGACTTGGCCACGTCTGACCGTGGACTTTGAAGAATCTTATTATTGATCTTATGCTGTCACCTTCGGGGTTAAGGCTGCTGGAGCAGGATCGATAAAGCGCGATTAGCTTCTCTATCTGGGACTGATTTCGTCGTGGAATAGATGACGTCTCCATGGCAAACATCAGTTTCCGTTTTACCTCAGATTCCGCCTCCGTCAGGACGCTACGTAAGAAGGCGTCGTCTTGGTGAGGATGAGCCTTCTGCCAGCCCACGCATACAAAGCGGTAGAAGTTGTGACAGGGCGACGCTTTGCTGCTCATCGACGTCAGCAGGCGTGTCGATGCATCCGTGCAAGCTGTTGACGAGCAGATTTCCTTCTTGAGCGTATTCACCTCATTGTTAAGTTCCAGTGGTAGCGGTCTCACGTGCTTAGAGCTTGCTCGAATGAGGACGGCTATCACAGCTGTTACGACGATGACAGCTACTAAGAGCGCAGACCAGTACAAGGCGTTTCCGCCTTCAGGGTAGGGATCGCCCATGACGAGTAATAGGGGAACCACAGCAGAATGTGACAAGCGTTATGAGAAAAGATTAGCACGGCGGAGGTCCCCTTGCGTCAGAAGAACGGAAGTCACACAGGCACGTGTGGTCATAGTGCACGAGGGTTTATTTTTCCTTCTTTTCTCTTACTTCCTAAAGCTGGTTCGGCCAGGTCCGTGGTATCTCACATATACTGACATATGTACTTTTGAATTAACTGAATAGGTTTCTCTGTTGTCGGACCTCCGGTCCCGGCTCTATTCCCCGAGGTTTCTTCTCGGTTTTCTCGAAAGTCCGGACCATCAACTGCGTGGCTCGACCTCCCAGATCGTTTTCAAAACAAGTTGCTGAGTTGCTGAGCTTGCTCAAAACTGAGCTGCCCTTTACAATACGAAAAAATAGCAAATCCATCATCTTGCTCGCAAACCAAGACATTCATCCGTGGCAGGGGCTCGACAACTCGCCTCTTCTGTCGGAGCAGACTACGGATCACGGCCATTCACGACCAAATGACTCGCCAGAGCTCAGTTTTACCATTTTCCACGTGGGTGCCGAACGCTTCTGTACCCACCGATACCAAAATTGTAGCGTTCGTCTCACGCTCTCTGCACCGCGTCAAGTGCGCAATTAGAACGTTTTTCTTTTTCTATTTTGGCATTTTCCCTGCGAAATGAGCAAAAGGTAGATAAGCAATATTTTGTCCTGCCGAGCATGGCGTACTTATTTTAAAAAATGTAAGAGTTCAAGATCTAAAAGTAGACATCTAAAAAATCTTTGAGAACTTGAGAAAAATATCAAAATTGCTCATATTCAAACACAACAATCTCGAAATGGTAAACGTGGTTCAGATACATGCCGACTACCGTTGCATAGAACGACCCTCTATTAAAAACATATTTACAGGTCGCATGGGTATTTATTTTTTCCAGAAAAATATTAATTGAACGCAACACAGAGCGTTCTGGAAGGAGCGCCGGCTTTGGCTCACACGCTGGTGCCGCATCAGTGCGGACATGTGAGTTGGTGCACCTGCAGCCGTACAATAATGACACGAGACACCACCTGGGTTCCCCAGCACATAATGTCGCCTTTACTTGTTTTTTGAGTGGCAGTCCGTGTGGCGCATACTCCTTTCGGTTTACAATACACTGTTTAGTGTTCTACGAGAGCGATGTCAGTCTGCCGCCACACAGTGGCCCGAAGGTTTCGAGTGCCACGGATGAGCTTTGCCTTCTTGTAACGGATAATCAATGGCTTCTGTTCTTCTTCGACCTGCTCCTTCGCAGCACAGATTATACTTACATTTTGAAACGCTCCCCGATCCTATTCGTACAGGTCTCTAGGGATCAGTATTTGACTATCGACAGCCGCTGCAGACTTGCCTCTGCTGTGAGCCTTTTCATTGCTCTGCCAACTCCGTCGCGAGGGCCCTTCCCGCGGCACGTGAAGAAGAAGCTTCAGATTGCTTCCATAGCAACATCTTCATGATGTAACTCAAGCTGACGAAGTTTTTCCAACAAACAAACAAATACCTTATATCACGCACTGCGCGGTATTGTAGGGCTAAGCGTATAGAAAAGGAAACCGAAACTGGGTGTTATGCTAATATGTTTACTTGGTGTTTTCAGTCGTCATTTCCGCTTGAATGGTTGACAAAGTGCCCGAAATGCTCAACACGTTCAAAATAAATGACTGACCGATGGAAGCTACATTTGTGGTTGTGTGTAATAAACACCTGTTGCAATTTCAAAGGTGATACAATCAACCGCTTTGCATGCAAAGGGTAGTCGTCGGTGCAGTGCGGAAGGTGAAAACGTACGAACAGTTGACAAATCCATCTGTGGTAAACCCACCTAGTGAAAGGCCTGTACGGTGTGTCTGGATTTCAGGGATTTCGACATTGTATTGCCAGTATAGGCTTGATTGACTACTTGACAATATTGTCGAATGAGTATCCATCCGTCCAGTCCTGCATTCATGTCGTATTGGGGCTCATTGTTCCAGAAACTTTGTCTGGACGCACTGACCTCGGTTTGAAGCTGACAGTAAAATGTGAATAACGGAATACTTACCCGGTACTTCCTACTGTTTACAAGTATCGGTAGCTGTAAAGAAAATTCACAATAATCTCTATTTGGCCGTGCAACCTTGTCTTGAAGGTGACCTGTCCACGGTGGTATTGTGATCGCAGTCGTGTGTTTGGAATCGCAGAACTTTTATTTACCAACATGAGCTACATTAGAAGTATCTAGCTTAAAACAGAGTTTGCTTAGTCTTCATTCTGTATAAAGTAAGATTAGGTTCTGCCCATTACTATCAACATCCTGTCTAACTCATGCTGAGCGTGTAGTTAGACAAGTATTTCAGGAGGGGCTCTACGAGAAAAACTGTACATAGGGAGTAAACATAAATTTAGAGGATAAAAGGTGGGGAAGATCTAAGGCTTATATGTGACCATGCTGCACTATGCTAAACCCTCATCCTCATTGCTCTGTTTCGTAAAAATGTGACCCCGAGCCTGCACATATGGTGGCTCAGAAAACTCCCTTTTAACGTATCTAACTGGGCACCAGCTGATACTTTTTTGGCGATATAGGGGGTTCGAGGAGTGTACTTAATGGTTCCATACCACAACACTTTGATGTTCATAGGATATGAGATGTAGCCTTCAAAAGCAGTATCATCGCGTCCCCTTTCACCCAGCACCAAATTATCGGTAAACTTAGCGAGACTTTTTTTTTTTAAGACGGGAGGTGCAGCGGATGCTTGTTTTGATCGTCTGTCGCTTTCTTTCTTCTCTTGCAGGAATTCAAGTCTCCAGATAGCATTGTAGCATTCTTTGAGAACCACTGAGGCTGCAGCTCACATGACAGGAGTGTACAGTCTGCAAGCTTCTAGGTCGTCCTTTACTGTCTTAAGCGGAGGACAAATGCCTACCTGTCAATATAGAAATGAGATCCGCGTAATTTCTGAACTCCATGTTACTGTTCACTTTTTGGGTGCAGCTACTTAGGGTAATCTGTGCTGATGAAACTGTCTGCTCATTGCTTACTGTGTTTTGCTTGTTGCTTTAGGCAGACGTGTTCCTACTTATGGCCTGCGTTCACAATGTGATGTCCTAAATCTTGTGCAAATGTGTTTGTGAAAAGATTCGTGGGCAGCCATTCGGTGAAGGTTGCCAGTATGGTTGTGGTTAGATCTACTGTGTAATATCTGCTGTGGTTTTGTGAGACAAGTCACATAGAGCAACAACATGACTCCTGCTAGCTGAATTAATCTTTCTATCTGTTTTCAACATATATACAGCTTGTTAAAATGTAATTTTACTCTGTTTCGTGTTGTCAGAGGTGATGTTTCATGGGTTATGTACATGTTTGAGGTCCGAATTTTCCGACCTTCTTTTTCTGCCAAAAATTGAGTTCTGCTTTCAAAATAGTAGTTTGAATCGGGCAATACCTCATAGCTGTTGATGCTTCTTCCATTTTAGCAGCTCCCTCTCTATTGAACAGCCGAGTGGCCTATCGCTAAAAGTACCTAGAAGTATTAGCCGAACATACATTCTTGAGGAAATATTATGCAAACATCATGCTATTGTA
>JARGYV010082815.1:0-16320 GCA_029532675.1 Ornithodoros moubata
CGTCCTCGCTTTCGCTGTGAGTGGCATGAACGACAGCTGCTAATCAGACCCGCGAAGCCATTGAGAATCCTGTCGCTGTGTGCTTTGGGTGCTTCACTTTCTTCTTGTTCTTTTTACAGGTTTCGGCGGTCAGCCCCTGTCGACATCGAAATCGGATCCTCAGTCGCCGCAGCGGTCTTCCACACCTGGTAAGCGTCGAGTAAAGTAAATGTAGCACGTCAAAGGCTTCACGCTTTCACTTCCTGCGTGACATTTTCGCACTCCTCTCATGCAACTAACTACCTGTTCAAACACGGGGAAACGTAGAACTGAGCTTTGGCTTGTGAAATGTTTCTTTCAGATTCTTTCCAAATGTTTCGAGCCGCCAGTGCGAGGTTCGCATCTCAAGGTGAGTTTCTTTTGCCATCTTGCTACACACGCATCGGTAAGAGCCCCGTACAAAGTTCTGGATGCTACTTCTTCAACAACTACCTGTATTTTGCTGAAAATCTCAAGAAAGATATGAGATCTTCGTAATTTTCGACAAGGATTTTCGCAAACTGCTGTCCTACAAAACTAATACATCAGTGTTTCCGAAGCGCACGAGCTTTAAACGGGCTCCAATCGGGATCGAGACCGCTCCATCGGTTAGGTTCAAGTCAAGGTGTAACTGATGAAAATTAACATCGTCACAGATTCCAAATTCCGTGCTCCAAGTCAGTACAGGAAGTATGCACCTCCTTACTGTGATTCTTCGTAGAGTAATCACCCGACATTGCCACACTGTTTCGTGGTCCCAGCCCCGAGTCCAGACTAATGGATCGCAGTCACGCCCGTATCAGCTTCCCAAAGTTCACCACCATGACAACGAGCCACTTAAACCGTCCCCCGCTTTCAGAGCACTCCAAGAGACGTTTTAAGCCTCTTCTAACCAGGAACGGTTCCTTCTTTCTTTTTCATCTCAGTTTAAAAAGCACTTTTGGCCTGCACCGTGCCATACGCGTGTATATCACCGGTGAGCCATATTTACATATCATTGTGGGGCCATTAAGAGGTCCGTAAAATCCTAGTTTTTTCTCCCCCTTTCCTCTACGCTTGCAACCACTCTGCCTGCCATAAGGGCCTCTCATAAAGTCAGTCTGGCCCTTGGTTAATGTGAAACCCGCGATCGCTTATATGCCCCCGTAGTTTTCTGTGGAGCACCGTAGGCGCGCTGTCGTTTTAGTCACGGCTCTTTGCTGTTCGAGGGCCCATGAAGAAGCACTGCGGTTCCCGTTTTGCTGCAGTTTTGATATCAGTTCGTCTCCATCCCCGCAACGGGGTGGGTGTTCCCTCATCCGTTATATATCCAACGTGGATGGGGTCGGCGTGCGTTGACATAGTGCTTATGTTTATTGTATATGGACGCACAATCACTGATGAAAGCTCGGGAAGTGTTATGGGTTCTGAATTACGTAGTATAAAATAAGGTTGATATATGAGCTCAGTGGCTATTGTGGAGCAAATTTCGAATGGTACCGCGCTTGCGTAATCTTAACTATTCCACAGAGATCATAAGCAGCCAAATTATTCGTAAGCTAGAATCGGGTAATTCTAGCAGCGAACTATTTGTAAGCTATGGGCCACTTTTGTTTTCAGTAGATCTCTTTTCTTTTTGTAGTAGAGCTATGAAAGCTACTGTGGAACTGGTCAGAAGAATGCGACGCTTTAGAGTAGATGTTTCGAAGGCAGCGCCGTCTTCGTCGACTCTCAAGTCTTGCAATCTTCCCCTAATAAGCGTTTTCTCTATTACTCCCACGCTACTGCTGTCCGTGCTTCATTTTTCTATTCGCGCATACATTTACGCGTCCATACGACCCTCTCCTCCACAGTTTATATATATATATATATATATATATATATATATAAATAATCATGATATAACATCGCTGAATAATAAGCCGGCACAATGGCACAAATAAAAAAAATTGTTTCCTGACATTACTGTGTTAGCCAACATTATGTTTAATCGCTTCATCGCTTGCGTTTCATTTTTATAGCAATTGGGACCGTAATCACTCTCTTATCGTTTTCCAGGAAGCGGTCAGATCCAACTGTGGCAATTTCTACTGGAGCTTCTCTCTGACAGCAGCAACGCCAACTGCATTACGTGGGAAGGCCAAAATGGCGAGTTCAAGCTCATCGACCCGGACGAAGTCGCAAGACGCTGGGGTGAACGCAAGAGCAAACCCAATATGAACTACGACAAGCTCAGCCGGGCCCTGCGGTATTACTATGATAAGAACATCATGACCAAGGTTCACGGGAAGAGGTATGCCTACAAGTTCGACTTCCACGGTTTGACGCAAGCACAACAACCACCAACCTCGGAAACATCGGCTGCGTACCGCCTGCAGACCGAGCTCTTCTTGCCACATTACCGCACTAACTACATTGGGACGCAGGCACCAACGGTCGGCTTACCACCCTCAGCAGCTGCTGTACGGAGTCCTTATTGGACGACGGGAGCATCTGGAGCGTGCAACCTCTACCCAAACCTGTCTGGTCACTCCCTATCTCACCCTAGCCACAGAGCAAATGGCTTGGGGCATTACTACGCATGACAGTGGTACCAGGACTGTGATTTCCTAGCAAGAAGGTTACCTAAATGAATTATAAATAGCCCTGTCCTCATGTGAGACGTGGTACAGGACGTTAAACGTCGTGGGCATTCCCCGTGTGATTTGTGTTACCAGTCGATTGCCGCAGAGTTCGTTCTACGTTCCATCAACATACTAGGCATTTATACTCGGTCACCTGCTCGACCTTACTTAATTCAACACTCCTGGCGGTACAACGAGAAGTACAATTAAAAAAACTTGACCTGGACGAAGATGTGTGTGACGACGCCTTCGCGTACGGTCTGACGTAGACTGAAAAGCGTCGTCTGATGAAGTGATGTTTTGAAGGAATTCAAAAAGATTGTGTGTTTGTAAAGCGGCGATACGGATGCGTGTGATGAGCACTGTGAGAACTTGAACTCCCAGATCTTTGTTGATCTTCTTGATGTAATGAACTGTGATCGAAATACTCACTGAACAGTACAAGACCGTCAGTACTGTACGTGTACAAGTTTTCGTCTTGCTTCAGGACCTTTCTTCGTTCGAAAATGTGACGTTGCGTGTAGTAGAGTGAAGCACGCGAACGAAGTGAATTGTGCCAGGGAACGATTTTCTTTTTTGCACATTTTGCACTTATGGCTGGCAATACAGTTATTTATCCCGAGAACGTATTCTGGAACGCACATCTGATGATACCAAAAACGTTCATGTATATAAAATATCACGCTTTCATGAAATGATGTTGCGTGAAATGCCTGAGTAGTAAAGCGGTTTCTTCGGGGACCTCAGGCTGAACTTCTACATGTTCTTCAGAGCATACTGCAATTCGGATCTGGAACAGCAAATGAGGGCGCGACGTAGCCAAATCACAAATAATGTGTAACACCAATGAAAATGGGAGGTTGGCGGCACACAGTGCCCAGAACTGTGCCCATGTAGCGCCGTCAAGACGTTACACGTGCAGTAAGACATGCTGTTTTGCCAACTCAGGTCCATACATTGGAGTTTTTAGTATGTTGTGCTGCATGTTAGACAGAAAAAAAATTCGAGCTTTATTGCCTGTGGCTTGTTTCCACTTAACAGTTGAGGCGTGTATCCGGTGAGCATCCGACGAGGCGTGGACAGCCAGAGAAATAAAAAGAAAGCTTTTTGATTGGAGAAAGGTAAAGTGTTATTTCCTCTGTGAACATCACTATGTATTTATGGAACGTGACTCAAGACTACGAAATACAGCAGGAAGATACAAAGTGAGTAGCGCTGAGATAGCTTAGACCATATACTCCTCGCTCGCATGAAAGCATTTCCTGTACGCCACTAGCGGATCCAGCTCTAGAAGTCATGACAATGGGCTAAAATCAAGTCTAAACTTGTCAGGACTGCGGCAGGCGATAGATGCGTTATGCTATAGATGCGAGTTTAAACAAACGGTTAAGAAGTACCCTATTTGCGAAGCCCAGTGGACCAGGTGAAGAACTGACGACGTGGTTGTATGTACGTACCTTCCTTCCTTTAAAAAAGGATCGACGGAAAGATAGAAAAGAACACCCGCGCACCAGAAAGATATATCCGCTGCTAGTCAACAGCACATAGAAGACACAAAGCCATTCCATGCCCTCCTGTAAGACAATCTCATTGTCTAAAACGTCATTTTTCTGCGCAAACACCTTTTCTTGTTGAAAAAGGGAATTCGTTGGCTATAGTGGAGGAAGAAGCACATGTACGCATGCGGTAAACGTCGCCAGCCGTACTGTCAGTACGCTACCAACGGCAAAGTGGCTGACCAAGGGAAACACCACCCAAGCAGCAGAAAGTACCGAAAGTCGTGTACATAATAGGGGTGGACGGCTTGCTCAAGATCGCTTTCGTAGTTCGCAGCATATCCCAGAAGCAGCCACAAACAGATAAGAAACCAGACGATCACCGCTTTACATCTGAATTCAGTATATTATATGGGCTGCTTGCGCAGAATAGTTACACTAGTGAGAACCTGTTTTTTTTATGTTGTAGATAGTCATGATGTCACGCGATACGTAATGCCCCGATAAGATATCACCGAACCTCGTGACGTTTTCTATATTTCTTGGTAGTGTCCTAGCTTTGTAACCAAACTGTTGGGGCTCAAATCACGTTGACACGCCAGTTTCTGAGATAACAGGAGAAGTGGTGGAACAGAAAAAGAAATCGCATTCTAAACTGCTAAGTGGCAATACTAAAACTGCATTACCCTAGCAAAGGAATGGATCCTATGCAGACAGACTGCTAATGTCTCTACTGACTATTGTGTTCAACTTGATAGGTGCTCTTGATAATTGTGCTGCGTGCTCACATCTAGACTTTCTGCTGCATCAACCTAATCAGTCACGAGACAAGGAAGTACGTGCCACAGAAGTCGCGTAAGGGTGAAGTTCGCGCTATGTTCAAAATAGTTGGCAGGTGCTACGTACGACTATGTTGCAGGCAGGTATGCGATTTAAAGATAGTGCCATGCCCTCTTGTGCCTTTGTACAAACATTCGGCGGTATTCGACTTTATAAATATTCGCGTTGTTTCTAAAGTAGCTTAAAAATTATAAACACCGTTTGGTAAGCTCACTTTACCACGCAAAATAGGTTTGAACTGCAATGCGCTGCAACCCACTCAACGCGAATTGTTGTCAGGATGTTCAATCTCCGTTGTTGAAGTGACCAATGTTGAACGTGGAACTTCTACGTTGCATTTACGCTAGCTCAACCATACTGTATCAGCTGTAGACTGACAACAAAGAAACCACGTTAGCCCTATTAGGGCACTTCAGCAGTAGATTGGAAGTTGAATATCTCAGTTGGTTTTATGTTCCCTGTCAACAGCGTGTCAGCTGTCCGAAATTTGATCTGAACGTCAACGTGTAAGTTGGGATATCTTAACATACATACAACATTGGAAAATGATCCTTTCAGAGATATCTCCGCAATATTGTCACAGTGAAAGAAAGGGGGAATGTTTGGTATTATTGAAAAGAGGAAAAAACTTTATCCCACACACCCCAAAGGTTCGATCGCGACGACCTTGGGAAAAATTTGCTCTCGCCAGCACTGCACTCTGCGGGAACAGGTATAATTTCACTGGCAATCTTGAACCAGCCGCACCGAGATTGATCCAACGCCAGTGTGACACAAGGAAAGAAGGCGGATGTGTTGCTGTATGTCAACGAGACACGCCTCGCGGTATCACACATTGAGACAAAAAGGCTGAGTGCTTTTCACAACGGTACTATATTTTACAGCCCATTCCGACATAGAACCACTATAGTCGCAAACAATCTAACAATTAATAAAAATTACAGCTTTTGACAGGTAAGGTAAATCAGAGCAAGTGGTACTGTAAAATGACGAAATGTCTTAGCTTAGATGGGTGGACGGTGGCGGCCGTGGTCTAGAAGATCTTGCACTCACACTCCGATGAAAGGGTTCAGATGAGGAACTTACTATCCCTTGATAGGGTCCACGTGAGTGGACTCACAATCACCTCAGTTTACTTCACTTCACGTAAAACAGAGTCCGAAATGATACTAGGTTAGCGTTAGCATTATTGTTGGTACTGACTCCATCCGACTGCTACATCTCCCTCCGACTACGTGCGTTCTTTGCTTTCCGTCGGTTTTATAACCTCGGCTTGTTTGTGCACTTCTACGTTTCCTCTTTCTCTTAAAACCTGTCTGTCTCGGGTTGTAACGAGAGACAGACGTTCGGGATGTATCTATGGTCCATTCCTTTTCGGCTCAGCACTTCTACAGGTGTCATTTTCCTTGCTTCCATTAACTAAATGCATATGCGTGTATTTTCTGCTTTTCGCACAGACTACGACGAGCGGCAGGTTGTGGAGAAGAATCAAACTCTTTCGTGTATCGCACATACGCTTCTTGTATATGTAATTTCTCGCGGATGAGGCCCCTTTTCTCCATTGTCAGTTTTCTTCGGTGCATGCGACGTACTGACAAGGCACTCCCGGTGTACAATGACCGAACGAATTCATATGTGGCCCAAGGGTCTTTACGGGAGACTTGAAGGTAGGGTGAAAATGACCGAAGAAATGCCGGTTTTCTGTCACAAGTATCCCAAGAACTGTGGAAAACATGTATCTGGTCATTGTCCGGTTGGTGTCCATGGTGCAAGTTGGACAGACATATTTGTTACAAAGAGAATGTAATAGTCATCTTTAAGGGTAGGCTCACTGGAAACACGTGGTTCAACATATTAATGTCCGATTAGGAAGAAAAGAAATTTGTTTCGCCATATTCCCCGCTCCTCATACCTGACAGCGCTTCTGTGTGCACTCCCACACCTGCATCTTTGTGCGGAGGTGGCGTCGAAATGGACCTGACTACGTGTGGAATTATCTGTTTCTGTGCACGCGCTGGATTACGGTGTGTGCTGGGAAACAACTAGCCTGATTATCGCCAAGTAGCGTGAAACAGCTGTTTGGGTATCCGTGGGGTACTTTGGTCGTCAGGGGACCCCCGGGCCTATTTTTGGGCTGACCCATCTTACAGTTTGCTACACGAACAAGGTTCCTTGCTGCTGATCATCCTGGACCTCAAGTGCCGTTTATATTTTTAGCCCACATTAGTGAAGCACGCTCCACACATTGAACACTGGACGCATTTGAAAGTAGCTGTAGAGCTTGTCGCCCGCGAATCAAGTCCGCCTATGTTTGAGATCATTTTCATATATTTTTCATAAAAGACAGCAGCAACTTAACGGCGGCTACTTTGCACGTTTTATATGCTATAAGCCATTGACTCAACATTGCATTATGTAAGCTGGGCCCACAACGCAAACAGGGCAAGATGAGCACAAGATGACTAAACTTAGGGGTAGTAATGATGAGTGAACTGCCTGTAGCAAGCGTTGCCTGCGATGTCGCCACTGCGTTGCGATTGTTCCTTACGTAATCAGTGCAACTCGTCGTGGCTATATAACGATGTATACTGGATGGGTCCCAGCATAAAACGGGTTGCGCATGGCATCCTACAGCGGCAGCACCTTCGGGCGTTGCGATTTTGCTTGGTTAGAAACGTAGCGGTCTGCCTGCGAACGAGTTGTACCACGTTGCCGGGGTGTATCACACATGTTGTACCACACCGGGGGTGACGTGGATGAAACACTGACGGAATATAGTTTAATCGTAATGAGAAACAGCTGGAAAGTCTCAAACAGCCCAGTCAGTAGTATGGTACAATCCACTAACCTCCCAGTCTCACAAGAAATGGGTGGTTCTTCTCTTGAGAGTAGTAGTTCCATTCATCCTTACGTCTCGCTCGTACGTCTGTCCTACGCTGAGTGTATTGACTACGCTTGACTATGTCTATAGAGTCTAAATCTGTTAAAAGGCCCATAGCAACTCGCAGGTCAACTGTTTGTTTTATTTACAGTACAAGCCATGAGGGCTTATAATACATGAGGCATACAATAAATGACGCACATCGCTGTCACCACTGGAAACTCCGTAGTAGTTTTCTGATTCAGCAGCAAAAATGCTTTCTCCTTCGTAAATGCTTATTCCACAGGAGCCGCCATATTCTGCTGGAACTGCGTAATACATCGCTGAGTTCCTGCTATGGCTACTGGTGGCTAGAATTTACGAATCGCCTTTGCAAACCGGTGGGTCTTATGTACGTAAGCCTGGTTCATCAACATAATGAGCCATAGGACTCAAATGATGGGAAAACCATCGCTACCATACTGCCTTATGCCGTCAGCGGGACAACTTCTTCTTCTGCCTCCACCTGACTGGTCACTAGCCACGGCGGCGTTTGGGGGGACAACTGTACCAAGTATGCTTAAGTCACTGTTCTTATTCTTCGCTAGAGCGAGGAGGGTCAGGAGGAGCCGCAAAACACATGATGTCGCGCTCGATCTAAAAAGAAAGTACCAGATCAATCATCGCGAAACTCTGAACGAAAGCCTTATATTTGGCGTCCTTGAATATTCAGGCAAGAAATGTAAAAAAAAAAAAGAAAGCAAAGAAAGAAAGAAATGGTGCCAGAGTAGCAGACTAGCAGCTCGCTCCCAGCGGCGTCGCTTTCCTGCAGACGGATTTGACATCACTGGGTACCTAATCTTCGTGTGCTTAAAGAGATACTCCGGGCCAAAGTCTAATTTTAAAACGGAGCTTTGTAAGATTCCTAAAGCTTTGGTCAAGCGCCTAGCGAGATGTTTTGCCATCAACCAAAGAGCAGGCATTTTCTGACGCACTATCTCATTCCGCGGAAGCATATTTTGCGGAGTTTCCGGGTCATGCCTTGAAGAGTTTAAACGACACTGCGATAGATGGCGCCATAGCCCCATGCCGTAAGCCCGTAACCACTGAGAGTAGAAGATGGCGCGTTATGTATGGTGAGAAGTTGAGAACGTCATCTGTGACGTTTTCGTCGGGTTGCTTGGCGAGGAGATTGCGAGAGTGGGATACCGAAACCGTTGTTGACTGAACCCGTATTTGGTGTGACGTTAATGTGGATCACGAGGAAACCACAGGGTTATTTTGAGAGTGATCTGGACCGGAATGTTACTTTAAAAGACATTTCCTTCATGGCGTTGTCACATCAGGGAATGGGTGCTGAGAATACTCGTAGAGTATACTTTCGTCATGATAAAGCCTAAATCTCTAATGTTATGTCTTCGATATATTTCACTTGATTTCAGTATACCTTCATCGCTCGCCTGCGAACACGAAGCTACATTCTGATCACAATGTGAACACCTTCATAATTATCCTATACTAGTGCCCTCAAGTTGCCAAGCTCAGTGAATAACCAGATCATTAGCTTACAGAAGTCATATATATATGCGACGCTTTCGTCACGCCTACAGATGTGAGCACGTTCCACGTGATCATCTGGAGCCACCCTTCGAGCGTCCTCGACCTGCGCAATGCTGATGAACCCCAAGTAGGGCGAAACTGCTGTCCAGCGCTAGTATGGCGATCTTCGTCTTATATGCTTATATGTATTGTATGTACAAAATAAGCGTGAGTTTAGGCAAACCACAAGTGGGGAGTCTTGTTCTGTTGTAAAGAAACTTTCTCA
The DNA here is from genome assembly GCA_029532675.1 of Ornithodoros moubata. NCBI lineage: Eukaryota > Metazoa > Arthropoda > Arachnida > Ixodida > Argasidae > Ornithodoros > Ornithodoros moubata. The sequence goes on from JARGYV010082815.1 coordinate 9,643, forward strand.
TGCTTTTTGATATTAGTGTCAGTCGTGTCTTTTTCTTTTTCTTCTTCTTCTTCTTCTTCTTTTACGGTTTAGCCCTCTGACATCTCCTGATAATACGATATTGAACACATAAAAGCCGTATTGTGCGGTAACTTACACAACCGTCCTGTTCTTCTTGTCATTTGGAAAACCAAACAGAAAAAAAAAAAAAAGAGTCCGTTTGCAGCTCAATGTATTGCTGCCCCATCTGTCCACGTCCCTCGCAAACCTGGCTCCTCGACGCTTCCCTGCAGCTGCTGGTGCTTGTAAAAAGAGGGCGCGACGACTGGAAGAGAGTAATCACTGGTCTCCAGTCGATGGCAGGCGGGCGCTTGCTTCAGGCCTCGCGGGAGAGGACCCTGTTCGCCCTGTTCGGTTGCATAGTGCCGAGGGTGCGTGGTCCGTACGGCCGCCATCTTACTATGCTCAGTGGCACCGAGTGATCCTGTAGTGGTCTACGGGGTTGAGAGCATTTGCTATGCTTTCTTTTTAAAAGTAACGAACATAATATACTGGTTGTTCAAACGAATAGAAGAAAGCGTGTACTATTGAGACTTCCTGTTATATACTACTATGCTATCAAAACGATCGATGATTTGACCGGCGTCATCAGATTGAGACACGACAAACAACTGGGTGGCTCTGGTGTTACTCCCATGCTCTTCGTAGAGGGTTTTAGACAAATATCAGGGCAGTTTCCTGTTAACGCGGCCACTACCCTATATAAGTGGCGTGACACCATACCAGCACGCAGATGGAGTGCTGGGTATAACCTAATATAATGTTCAATGTAAATCAACCGATAACATACTTTCAATCAGTAACACATGTTTCATATCACGAATTCTATTTAAGTCCAAGGATAGATTCATCAACATAGAACTACATTTGATTTGGGATTTGATTGGCACCTAGGTCGTTGGCAGAATGTGGATTTGAATTTAATTATATCGAAAGATTTGACTGGAATTAATTAAAAAATTCATTGYGACATTCTCTTTACACGCAGGGCAGAGTATGTACAGAGCGAGGCACCTGTAAATACGCGTAATGGGCTCAGGAGCTCAGACTAGTAAATTGAGGAATAGAAGAGGACTGGGAAGGAACATACTCAGAAACATGTCGTATTTATAAGTGACTAGACCCAAACATTTAGTTATGTAACCGAATTTGAGTTTAGCGCTGCATTAATATGCATGCGCCAACTACTACTGTAAGGACCACGCATAGAGTTCACATGCACATGCGTGAACCTTCGTCTCGGTGTAACTTTTTCGCGATGGGATGGGGATACATATCAGAAGTACTAATTACAGGGCTCAATCAGGCACGCATGTACTTCCTGCAGGATAGCAATGCAAACTCCAACATCTGTATCAATGCCAAGAAATTCGTCAAACATTACGGTTGTTTGAGCGCAGCAAACTTTGTGCAGCGAAATGGAAAGGCAATCATTGAACGACAAGGAAGTCGTAAAGTGTTGGTGTCGCATAATGTTATGTAACTGACACGTGCAGCAACTCACGGATAGCAAGAACCTGTTTAATGCCATGCAGTAAGCATGCAGTAAGCGAAGAGGACGTCGGGTAGGACAGCCCATAACTGGGGACCAAGCCGGAACCAAGCCGGACGTCAGGACCAGTAGGCACCTTGGAGGGGACATATGATATCATAGGATTCGCAGATAGCGGCTATACCCGAAAAAGGAGCCGGTGAAAGCATCGAAGATCAGTCATCAGGATCAATGCTGCTGGTCCTTGTTTTCTCCCGCCTGTACCTGCTTCGAAGAAACATTACCGTGTCCTGGAACGAGCCGATGAGCCAACCTTCGCAGCTGGTCTAGGTTCTTTCTTTTACGTCTTCAGGAGCGCATCGTATCTTGACAGTCATATCTTAGTCACATTGCCAAATAAGCTAATGCACTATTCGCGAAACCGCATCCGATGTGTCGTTGCGCATCAAGCGCATCGTGGAACATTTTGACGTAATGTATCCGGATGCATCAAAAGGGAGAAGAAGAGGATAACACTGGAGAATCACTAGAGTAGGGATTCCTCGGGATTTCCTCGCAAGAAGCCTTCCCATAAACCCTTATCTATTGTCGATTCAAGCTAGCTAAGAGTTCGTCCCAGTCATTCCTCTACTGTCTTTGAACCCAACCTTTGACTATGAAAACGCCCGAAAAGAAAAGACCAGGGCTGCTTGTAAATTTTTAGCTCACCTGTTCGTGAACTGATATCTGACACGTATTATGACAGTGAAAAGCATGTTTTTTTAAGCGCGTCGTCCGATCACGATACGAGAACCAACCTACGCACGGGATAACGAGGCAATTCAAAGGGGAACACAAGGCACCTTAACAACTGTGTAACGAACGATCAACGTGACCATTCCCACAGAGCCGGTGCCAAGCCCGCCCTTTACCCCTCATATTGCGTCTTGTATTATGCGGGGCAGCAAAGCCTCTGCGAAGAGTTGGTCCGCCCAAGTCACAAAACTGGTTACGAAAAACGCCCTGACTTTAAATCCTTTAGAAGGAAAACATTCTTTGGAGAGCACTATTTCGAATTTATTACTCACGTGGGCAGGTATAAAAGTGTGATCTCGCGCCGGTTTCGTCAGCTGAAAGTAGTCAAAACAATCCTGGACTACATCTGTTTTCAGCAGTTTTGACCTAGGCACTGCTAAACATTGCGTAGTGAAAAAAAAAGAAGAAAGATACAAGACCCATGGCAAGGTTCATACCTGTGCAAAAAGTAGTCCTTTCCAGAATCCTTAGCGGCTGCGCGAGCTTTTTTTCATTGTCTTAGAAGTACTCATCCTGTGAAGTGGTGACGAAACCCTGTACTCAATATGGCAGATTCGCAGATACATTCCTCCAAAGATTCGACACAACGGCACTGCACTTCGCGTTGCTTCACCCAATGCGTTTTAACTCCAGGAAGCGCAGACATCGTCCGTCGCAGACATAAAGCTCCGACCGGGACATTGACGGCCTGTTCGTCGTCACGTTCATTCACAGCTCATCGTAAGCTTCTGGATTTCATGAACTAGGAGACGACGTTCTGTAGGGGACACTGCTTCAAAAGTCTTGGCGTGCCCCTTCGGGTATGCCATCAAGCCCCACAGGGTCCTCACGCGATATTTGCAAGAAGAAATGCAGCCATCTTGTACCGAGAGTGCACCACCAGAGACGTTACCGATACCGGCTTTAAACCAAACAACAACTAAATGAACCATTTATGATGATAACATGGTGGTGTAGTGCAAAACCCCACCCCATTGTTATTGGGTTGAATTATATCATGATGGTGGTGATGGCGACGCCAGTGGCACTGTAAACTTCAAATAGGAGCAGAGTAGGTAAACACCACCACATATACAGGTATTGAATTAGGATGAGAGCCAGGTGGCACGTGCAGAAAATACTAGGACTGCCTCAGGGGACGGAGACATTCCCTGACAGAACACAAGTATCCTACCAGCGTTGGTGATGCGACGAAGGACCATAGTTCCGGCAAGTCATGTAATAGCGCTACGTGATTCGCCACGTTGCGCAGTGCAGGAAGGCTACGTAGCTGGCAATGAGTTATGAACAATGTCGTTATTGCTTTTTTTTTCTTTTTGTAATGTCTACAGGAACCAAACCTGCCAATGTCTTTTACTACTATGTCAAACACGGGTTCCGTTATTTTCCTCTATACTCGACGGACTTCACAGATCGGCCAAGTATAACACCTCGAAGCTCACAGATCAATCTGCCCTACAGTGCACACAGCAGTGTTATTGGTTTATTGGGATAGCAAACACTAAAGCAATTGCACATGCGTTCAGGGAGTATGTTACCTCCTTAGTTGAAGCTGGTCTTGTCGACTCACTTGGTAGCGTTCGCGCTTTCTGACCTCAAGGTTGCTGGTTCTAAGTACCCCAACGGTACGCTGGCCGGCTACAAATCGCTTACCATTCCACCCTTCGTGGTAATGCAAAATGTAGTTTACCTTGTACCCATATTTCTGTACCCGTTGAAGACTTTTTACACGGGCAAAACTAAATCACAGATCAACCACCGATGCATAGTACATGGCTCGCGACGTAAAATCAGGAATCGCTATATCTAGTATTTTGCATGGCAAGGCTTTAAGCGCGACAATAGTCTCACACTACGTTGTATTGGTTTCTTTTCTTAGGCCTTGTATGCGTACAGCCATTATCGCGATTTCAATTTAGACAGCATGTGACTATCTCTGAGCGAAAACTACGATATTCGTGAACGACCATCATAGTGCCTATACAGCAGCCGTGGGCTTCAAAGCTGATAACGTTTCTACATTCCTGTACATCCTCATCCTTCTAAGAGATGGTGATTGTGAAATGAGGAAGGTCCTCTAGTCGCCTATGCGTTGGCATCTCCTGCGGCAATATCCGGTATCCCAGGCTAAGTCTGTTATGCCAATACCACGTGAGATCACGTATCGTTAAACATTATACACTGCAAGCACAAAGAGTTACTTCAATTTTTTTTTTTAAATCTTTGCACGGTGTGTCACACCTCCCACTCCAAACTAACCGACCGGCGAACAACGAGGGGCTGAACACACGTGAGCGTGAGATAGTTTTGTTCTTTCGATTTCAGTTTCGTTTCCTTTTGATGTTTGTACTCTTCTTCTTTTGCCTTCACCTCTCTGGCCATTAGCCAGGACGGCGTTTGACCACGGCTTAGCACACCGCCTTTATATGTACTTTGCTCTTTTTCACGTCGGTAGCGGTGTCGTCATGACCCAGGTTCACCAGCAGAAGGAAAGACGTGACTTGGATTAGTGCTCGAGGAGGAGATATAAATATAAAGGCTGGTATCTTATCACGTAGCGGTTACGTGTTCGTTTGTGTGATCCTTCAATGCATGGAACGTTTTAGCACATACACCTTCATGGCCATATGACACCAAAATTTCATCTTTCGCAGGCCCAGGGTGAAGGTAAATGCCATTCAACTTCACCACAGGTACAAAAAAGAGAGAAACACACAGAACACATCAGTAGTTTAAATTATTCACGGAGCGACATATAATATCTGTGGCCTACGTTGAAGGGTCCGTAAACTTTATAAAAGTGCCATTCTGGCTACAGCTGTATGTTTATTACGCACCTGAGACAAAGCTTTGGCGGTTCTACACAGAAGGCGCCAACGGGTGAACCGCTCGCTATTTCAGTACCCGCTCATCGGTGTGACTGGTTTGCTTTTTTGGCTGATAATTTACCATGACCACTAGTATGCAAACGACATCATCAGACTACACAAAATTTGCATCGTATGGGCACTGAGAGCCTAAAAGACGCAACTGTGCTCGTCCAAAATTCCAAGTACAACAATAGAAATAAAATAAAAGAATGGTACGACGCGTCGAAAAACATACTATATTTTCAACTCAGGACCCTCTTGCAGCTGTACACACAGCTGACGGCACAGTGCCCCACTTGCACAGCAGCCTTTTATTTAAGAGCAGCGGTATCGATTGCAGCCAACGTCATCTGTCTTTTCTTTCCTTCGTTTTGCTTTTTTTCATCTGTCCTTAGTGGGAGCGGTATAGAGATACCTGCAATGCTAGGACATGTACCAATATCAGCACCGTATTCGTAACTCCCCACCCCTCATTCCCTCGATAGTCAACCGGTGTTTCGATGCGTTTTCAGATTTTCTTTTCTCTCCCCCTCTCTCTGTCGATGATACGTAAGGCTTTCTCACACTTTCCGAAGCAACATGTGCTCTCCCACATGATCGTGCGTGAAAGGTGATAATAGCGGGAAGAAAACGAAACGGAACACAAAACACGCGGGGTGGATCGAAGATGTGGTTATGAATGAATGTGCGTAAGCAACGTACGGGGACGTGGAGGCAGGTGCCTAGACCCCCCATCTGCTTCATTGATCGAAGAAATCAGGGCGGGGGGCAGTTACATCTGCGTATTATGTTCGTATGAGAAAGATATTCGAGTACACTATATTTGAGGGGTTCGTGGGCACATGGCCCTTAGCTGCAATTTGGACAACGCCAAGTGATGACGTGACTTTTGTGACGCGTTACGGGGCAAAATTTTGTTCAAACTCTCCCTTTTTTCAGTACAAAACTTACAGAAAACGTAACTGCGACCGTTGTAGCACTGTAGTTGGCCGCGTTATTTCACTGCCGTTTCAAGTCATCACCTCTTTCTGTGAAGAAAAAGGGCCCCCCCCAAAAAAATGTGGTCAATATAAACCGTCTGCAAAAAGCCAAGCGGACCGGAAAGCACTCGCCCGAATACGCAAATCAGAAGCAGCGTCGCTACAGAATGGCACTGGGTTGATTCGCAGCAGCTTCAACTGGACTACATTGTTGCCAAGTCTGGCGCTTCCGTTGCTTTCCTGGACCTCTTCGAGCATTTTATCACGAAAGTGGTACGGTAGCGCAATATCTTCTTCCTATATGCTATATATGGGGAGACCATTTCCGTTTCCAAGACGTGATGGTTCTCAGGAAATAACTCTGGACTCTGGATTTTTTCTTGAGTGGCCAAAGGCGCATTTCCTGTATTGTGCTCAACCGTAAGAAAAGGAAAACGGCTCTGATGCTGCACACAGAAGGAAAAGTGACTTCCACCGTTTTAATATCTAAATCAAAAGATAT
>JARGYV010082831.1:0-40526 GCA_029532675.1 Ornithodoros moubata
GCAGGTTTAGCCATTCATGACCTTGCCTGTGTTCATGCCATGGTTTTTTGTGACTTGTGAACATGCACCTGTTCTTTTAGTGAATTTGTGTTAAAGTGCAGTTTGTGCTTTGTACATGGAAAGGCATGATAAATGACGCCACAGTTTGGGCTAGCATATGAACGAAGATAATCTGTTGCAGGAGGAAAGTTTCCGACCTGAGCGTTGGATGTGCCTCGTGCTGTTGAGCCTCCGTGTGTTGTTGGCTCAAAGCAAAGAAGAGGTGGTGCTCTCACGTTTGGCCGACCTCATGTTGCCATTGAAGGTGCCATACCAACTTGTTCCCGAGGTGAAAGATGACCCGCCTGATGTACTTGGGGACAACATCGAAAAAGCGGTTGCAACGTATGGACTATACAATTTTCATGAGAACACTTTCTATTTAACATGTTAAATATGGTAATTAGCAAAATTTTTACATGAGTCTGATATCCAATTTGCAACTTTGTATGCATGAATGCATGTACTGCTGAAGCGTCGCCTATATCAGGATATCTTTACAACCAAAAAATCATACATACCAAGGAGTAAAGTCCTGCGCAGAAGAGCTTTTGAACATCTACATCCAACCTGCAAAATGGGGAGCTCTATCTGCATCTGATCTGCAAAATGGGAATTTTCATCTGTTAGCTATGTAAAATTCAGCATGCGACAACTTTAGTACATGACATCATATGCGAAACCCCCTTTACAAAAATTTCATTTTCTCTGGACAGATTAATCGGTGCAAGGTTCGGAATATAACCTATTTGGTCATTTCATTTTGAAAAAGTCCTAGAGCTGTGCGCAAACATGATGCTTCTACAGTGTGGAAAGTTTTTGCGGGTGCATTGTATGAACAATATTCTGTTGTGTTTGAGAACTAGCATCTTTAAGGGATTGAAAGACGTTTGCGATTCTCTAAAGGCAGTGAGCAAATTACAGTATTCGTCGTCGTAGAAGTTGCCGGGACCTGGGAAAAATTTCATAACAGCAGGAGTACAAAAAAAAAAAAATTGTGCCAGGAGCCCCGTAATTGCGCATAAACGTCTCTGGAACACTAAAAACATAATATACCGGAAGCATACCCTGGGGAGTTAAAACTATAGGACATTTTTTATTTCAGAGAAAAAGAAAAAGGTTAGCTGAGTTTGACAAAGGGAATTGTCTGGCATGTTATCAGTTGCTGGAAAAGCTTTGAAACTATCCAGGACATCCTGCTTACTTTTCAGTGTAGTCAAAAGTGGTGACTCCTGGGTGCCGAATTCGTTGGCGATGTTTCAGTCTTCCTCCCTTCTCTACTTCTTAAATAAGTGCAGCTTTCTTTTCGAGAGTGACTCACTTTTGTGCAGACTTTGGATGTGCCATTGCAAAAGACTGAAACCGCACGCGGAGCAGACGCCAACTGTGGCAAGCCACAACCACGTGCTACTCTCCCCTCCCTCTCAGAATAGAGGAGAGGGTGATGTGAGAAAAACCACCCTGATGAAAGAACCATGAAAGGAGACGGCTGTTTGCTGTCTCTGCTACTTTCAATCCAAGTCCGTTAAGGTGCCTTTGCTGGCCCATGTTTTGTAACATGTGCAATCGGCAGGCAATATGCTTAAAATAATCCAGTTCAAAATACATTGATTGCCATTAGGGCCATGTGATATTTTGAATGAAGCAATTTTGTTATGTAACTGGGGATTACTGTACACTGTCCTTTTAATTGATGGATGAAATCTAATTGGACAGTTTGTTATGTTGGTAGTCTTGCCACCGACTGCTACTTCTGCTTTAAAGCCTTGTAATTTCCTGCGAATAACCCGCATACGCTCCACTACCAATCCATTTTATTGCAACGTGTAACCGATTCATAATCCTGAATTACAGATTCTGCTTCATGCAAATGTGCAACTTTTGTGCATGTCTGTAAATATGAGCCCTCATAGTTTTTTGTTCTTCACAAGTAGCGATGTGAAGTAGGATCCAAAGTGCTTTCCAAAGACTTGTGTTGACTCACCAGGTGACAAAATAGAGGTTGTTTTTGAAACAGACTGCTTCTCTTGTAATGAGAGGAATGTAGCTAATTAAATAGTTTGTACTTGCTCTTCCACTGCTTCTCCTGTGCTTTTCTTGGCTCTCTTAGCCCCATGATCGGTTGTGTTCTTGCAAGTTTTGTGTGTTTCTCCTCAGGTACCTGATTGGGGTGGTGAATGGATATGCCAAATACCTGTGCAAGATCCTCTTTGAGTTCCCTGGTCCCGAGAACTTGTTTCCTTTTCAGCAGATGTCGTGTCTCCTCCTGTACCTGACTCACATGTTTCAATCAGGTGAGAAGTGGCTTTCGGCTAGGGCCTGTCTTTTGAAAGAGTGGCATATTTGACAGGAAGCTTCCGTTGTGTTGCCACTGCGGCCATGGAAGCTGCGTTCACTGGCATGGATGCCATCAACCAGCATTTTTTGCACCTTGCCTACTGGTACCCAACTTTGACAATCCAGTGGTGCAACGTCTTGACTCTTCTCAACTATGGAGAGCAGCAGTTCTGGTCAAACGTTTTGTGGCCAGGCACGTTCCGCTCTGGGTAAATTCTTCTGAGAAGAATTTAACATGAAAATGACTATCTTTTTTTGTTTGTTTGTTTGTTTTACAGTAGCATAATCAACGTGAATAGCCCATCGTACTCCTGTAGCTTCGAGTTGGTATCTCAAGCAGGTCTTATCCTGCTCTGTGACTACCTGGTGAGTTCATGCACTCTTTTTTTTTTCTTTCTGTTATTGTTTTTTGTTAAGTCGACTGAAATTTGACAGTGTTGTGTTACACAGCATATTTTTAGCTAGAAAATGGTGCTTGTCATATTTTGTGAGCCTAGATCTAGACATTGTGCAGACAGTTCACAGGAAAGTTTATGGGAAATACTAGTGTTAAGAAAGATGATGCCCACTGCAGCTTATGCACATGCATTGCTCATTCATTTGTTCTTGAGCTCGGTCCGTCATCATTAAAGCTTTGCCTGCATACTGGCCTGTCGCCCAATTCCTTATATTGGTGCCGAAACCTGGGAATTCTGGCAGCAGGATTTTGCAATGCTTACCTGGAGCGAGAGGGACCAACTCATGCAACTTCGTCAAGCAGCCCATGCGAGGACCAAAACCCTCACTTCGGAAATAACATTACCGCTACAGGAAGCTTCATCAACCACAGTTCTGAATTGCAAGCTGTTGTTGTCTCATCATGTCGAAGATATGAAAGACTTGAACCAACAAATATTGGCACACACAGACACGATAAAAAGTGAAATGCACCACAGTGATGTCTACGGGGAGACTGTGATAAAGGCACGAGCAAAGCTTTATGAACGTCTTTTGGACTACTACAAAACTATTTTCGAGTCATACCTTCTGCTCTTCAGCTCATTTTCCCCCTGAAATATCACAATCAGCTACGAAAAATATCAAGGCTTCCCCAGAACAACACACGTAGATCAAGGACCTAAAACAATATTGTAGTTGCCACCGTCAATCGGAAACCAGATTACTTCGGGCTTCCTTCAAACGGCAGCTCAGCACTTGTACAGGCTTCTGATATCACTGTTGACCACGGTACGACGAACTACGGTCCTCTCGTCTGTGAACATACCAGGAAGGTACACAACCGGTGTGGCCTTCATAATTATAACTCTGTTCTGCAGGAGTAATTAGTAGTTAGTTATAGTACTACTAAATAATGTAGTTAAACTGCTCATCACTGGTAAGTATCACTTTTGTGAGGAAGTTTCTACCAAAATGAACCTAACTTTTCGAAGAATAAACACAGGCAAGCTGGTGAATAAAATGGTTAAGGAAGCCTGGGCACAAAAGCGAACGGACAGAGCTAACTTCTGTACAACCTTATCCAACTGGCAATTCCATAACAGATTACCTGGCTTATCAAATGACCTTCTTGCTAGAGACTTGACTTCTTCAGATATTGCTTCTTCAGTCGGAGTTATGGTTTACAAGAGTGCATATCGTGTAAGAACGGTTCATTTTTCAGTTTTAATCATTTGCATCTTCTCATGGCAAGCCATTTAGGGAATAATTTGTATGACTGATTTTACAGTTCCTGTTCCATGCAGTTAGTCTGTGAGCTTCTCAAGTGGGTTAAATAGCTCTACGTGTACATACAGCGATTGTGAATCCACGCTTTATTGTAATCTATGTAGGACTAAGCTCTTTCTGGCCAGACCCAAAAAAGAGTGACAAAATAACCAAAATCCAGTGCTACATAAATATGCGTAAAATGTGCAGCTGGAGAAAAAGAGTATGCTACAGCATGCTAATGCTTTCTGCATCTTTGCTTCAGCCTTCTTAGATTTATTCTTTATTTTTCTATTTCTGTAACAATTTGGGGGAGTTCTTATGTGCAAACGATAGTTCCTCGTAATTTTTCCACTTTTGCAGGATATCTTTTGAGAAAAAAAGGGGAAAAGTTACGGTATTGGGAGCTGAAAGGGAAAAGACAAATTAGGGTACAAGTATGAGTAGCTGAAGGGTACCATTCAATTCTAAGAAAAACTTAAAAATTCTAAATTGGAATTCAAAACAAAATATTCAGACACAGTGTCCAAATATTTTCCCAGCTTTCTTCATGTGCCAAATTCAATTGCTGCTAAAGCCCATATTAGAAGGGGGGAATATAATAGAAAAATCCTATTAGTAATATGTTGTATTTGCTTCTATGATGCCATTAGGCATCAGAAGTATCTATAAATAAATAAATAAATAAATAAAATATTTGAGTGAGAGTGATTTCTTTGTTGACAGTGTGAAAACATGCACGATGCGGAACCAATGACATGGCTGATAGTGAATCATGTGACCCAAGTAATGCGGCTGTCGGCTGAGCCTCCTGTCTGGGACTTGATCAGGTTAGACGATTAGGTTTGCCACTTACCAGTCGCTACATGCTGCAGTTGTTTTCAGCGTAATTCACAGGAACTCTGCAGCAAGCGGGCTCTTCATCCAGGCCATACTTTCAAGATGCGAGGCTCCAAACAGTGTAAGTGGACATGTCAGCAAATTTTGCCCACTTTGTCACTGGTTGTAGTGTTTGCAGCCCAGCCTAGTGAGTCGGCTACTCACTTGTCTGGAAGGAATCCACCCGGAACAGTCGTGTGCCCTCGTGTTGCTTCTGGTGGAAAAGGTGCTTGCCACGTCGCACTATTTCCTTGCTAGGTCTTGTGAGGCCTTGGCTCACAGGCACTTGGAGTTGATGCTTTCTGAACCTAATGTTGATTGGGCAACGCATCTGGCTCACTTGCCTGCCTTCATGCAGTCGCTCCAGTTGGATCACAGGTGCTTTCGTATTTTTTCACTTTGCTTGCATGTGGGAAGATTCTCTGTCAGAATTCTTGTACAGCTTGCGTGCATCATATCGGGCTTCTATTCCTCAGCTAATTTGGGTAAATATTTGGAAATAGATTTCTTTCAAAATGGGGTGTACATTGTGCCCCATAAAAATTGCCCTTACACTGTATAATCAGGTTTAATCCCCTTTTGCATTTCAAAAGGTTTTGATGCCATGCACTTCAGTAGATACACATTGTGAAACATGGGACACAGGACCAACACTGCAAATGTCATGCTTTTATTCCTCACTTGCAGCAGTCTCTGATCAAAATTAAGTGGGTAAAATTTAAGTTATAATTTAAATGTTATAGTAACTTCGAAAGCTGTGGATTAAATGAATGCAGCAGGGAAAACACTTTCGAAGTTCTTGCTGAACATCTTTGTGAGAGTAGTGTGCGAAGGAAAGTGGGAAAGGTGAGGTACTTAAAGGAGCATCTCTTCTGAATGCCATCAGACCTTATTTTCTATTATATATTTCTTCGTCATGAAGAAGCCATAAATGATAATCATTATCTTGTTTGTTTCAACATTTTTTGTTCTGTTTGTTTTTATTCTGGAGTTGGCATCACCATATGAGGTGAAGCATAGTGTACAGCATTGTACACTGACCGCAGCTGCTCAACCCAGTACTTTTCAGAGTTGAGTGGAGTTAATTCAAATTCAGTTCAATGTTCAGTGTCAAAAACATTTGGGTATTACACATAGTCAGGTCCTGCATACATGTAATAAATTACAACTTAATGTCAGTATGTTGCAGCTTTTCAAGTCAGGAAATGTAGAAAGCATGAATGTCCGACAGAATTTTTCGATAAGGGATTCATACCCCAGAAAGAATGCTTTCACTGTTTGTTTTTGCTGGTTCAATGTTCACTACAGAGTATCTCTGTTTTTGTACAGTTTAGTGAAACTTTTTAGTTAGGGCTTTTCTAGTGTTATGGGTAAAACATTAAATGAAGTGCTATTAGCATATTATATAACTTGATTGGTTTGTGATGTCAGTAGTTTTCTTAACCATGAGCAGGTAAGATCTGTTATTAACTACATACTGTTTTTTTCCCAATAGATGTCCCCATTTATTTTCACTCCTGCAGAAATTGCTGAAAGCTTGTGCAAAAGCGGATGACGAAAATTTCTGTATGGAAGCCACTGGTCCAGCTAAGATTACTGTGTGCAAGGCAAGTGTGTCACTGATTTCTTGTTTATGCAGAGATAAGATGTAATAGCAAAGTGTGGTCATACTAAACAGTGGAATCTTGGTAAAGGAAAATCTTTTAAACAGAATTGCTGCTTAAATGGAACACAACTCCCAGAATTGTTTGGTTTTGCACTCATACCATGCAATGTATTTACGTCTTCAATAAACGGAAAAGAACCCGACTGGTTAATGTATCAAAGAATGATGTGAGAAAAGAAGAGCAATATTAATGTACATCAAAGTCTGAAACACCACACTGCTGAACCCTTGAAGGGGGCAAACATTGATAAAATTCTTTCTCATTCATGAGGCAGCAAACAATATCAGTCTTTCAGCCTTGGATGAAATGCAATCACTTTTCTTCTATGGAAATTGGGGGACTAGTCTACAAGGGGGTGATTTTGTTTTATTGTATTATAGTCGGCCGTAGTTTTGTGCCACCTTCGTTCTAGGTGTTTTTGAGATTTCTTTATCATGAATCAGGACACCAACAGTAATCATAATTTCTCTTGTTTTGATTGACGGAATCAAAGACTGAAAATGCTGTTGTGACCTTGCTTGTGCTGCCTTCTCTTGCTGAAAAGAATAGCTGGACATGAGTTGATTGAAATGCAGGAGTGGTACCTCATGCAAGTGCAGGAACAATGCTGTTCCCATGAAGCTGTTCCAGAGAAGTGTGCTCAACTGCTGGCTAGCCTCAGCTATGAAGATGCCTTGGCAGTGTTGCAGCTGAAGGTTAGAGTGGCGTGAGATTAGGAACATAATAGTAGCGGTTGATATGCTCTTTTATTGAGTAGGAAATATCTCCTCTGGTGCTCTGTGCCAGCCTGAATGCTCGTCGGTGGGCCAGCATAGAGTCACCGTTGTACCGGGCATCACGGGCTATACTTCTCACAGACTTGGGACACGTGCTTGCGGCACTGCCCCAGCCCCACTATCCATTTGCCTGTGGCATTCAGGGAGCTCAGCAGCACAGAATGCGGCTGTCAGCCCTCTTTGAGGACCCCACATTTTGGGACAGTTTTGTGAGGCTAGTGCCGCCAGTGCATGCCTACCTCAGTAGTTTGAGGACCTTGCCAGCAGATATTCCAGTGGACAGTATGCAAGATATTGCTCGTTTCTCTATCCTCTGTGCTGAGGTGAGCTATTTCTGTACTTGCATGCACATATTTTGGTGTTGCATGTCACCTAGTTTCAAGCTGAGAAACCTCAGAGGCCTCACAACCCTTAACTCTTGAGGACCATTAACACACATGTGCCCCTAAATGGGCAATGAATATGAAACAAACAAGTGAAGTTAATAAGAGCAACGCAGTGTCTTTGCTGGCAACAGTAGCATTGGCTGCCTCATGAGCCACAGCTGAAGTACAGTTCTTGCTCGCACTTGTGCTGATAGGAGCAGACAACATTAAAAAGCATTCAAATGATGATGAGCTTCCTTCCAGTAACGGGGCCAACTAGGAGAACAACACTTGTGGAAGTGACACACTTGCACACTTATTGCAAATGTCTAAATCCATCTGTGCTCCCATTTCGGAAAACAAGAAACCTTGATAGTACCAGACAGCAGTTCTGCCTCTCTTCTCACCTTGTCCTTCTAAGGTTGTAACCCCATTGGTGACCCCATGCGACCGTCATTATCTTGTGCATAACATTTTTCATGATTTGTTGGTGGGGAGGTGTTCATATCATATGATGTTTGTTGTCTGTTTTTTGGGGGCTGTGACTGGCAGTACCACGAAATATTGCACAACTCGACTGCAAAGTCATGCTTTTTATTTAGCGTTAGGGTGAGCGGCGCTAAAAGCTCCGCCAAACATGGCACGAAACGTCCAAGACCAGGTCGCCAGTTCAAGCAGGCGTCTCTATTCGGTTCCTGAAGTCAGTGCCCCAAGGTCTCTTATGGCATCTGGAGCTTGTATATTACATTGAATTCCATCCTTTCCCATTGTGTAGCCCAAGAAATCAGTCATGTCCTCTCGAAAGGTACACTACTCCTAGTTCAGGGTCCCGAACTGCTGCTACAAGTGAATGGGATCTATAGAAGTGGGTGCACAAGCACTTGATAATGGTCAGGTGTAGCATTGTTTCTGGTTATTTCTCGAGAACTACAATGCTTTTTTCAGTGAAAGTTTGTTATGCTGCATGTTTATCCTTGCTCAGAACGGCTACTCGTCAGTCTTACATAGTCACAAACAATAGTATATGATCAACTGGAACTGTGTTGTGCCTGCCAACTTCCTTTCTTCCTGTGCCCACGTGACCTGTCTTTAGCCCCTACTTCCCTTCATCCCCCTCTCCGCAGTGTTCTGCATCCACCTGATACCCCTCACGGCTTTCACCATTGCACATGTATTGTAGTGACCAATATAATTCAGGTTATGGATAGGTTTCGGAATCACCTGATGCATACAACATTACCCCATTATATTGTGACGTCCTTCACATGGCACGCCCTTAAGGTCTCATGGGTTCACATCCTCATGGCCTCACTGCTCTTGATCCAGGTATGCCCTCAGCTAATGAGGACCCTTGCATGTACTCTCTGGGAGCAACTCTCTTCACCAGCACCCTGCAAGACCTTTAAGGAGTAGTCACCTAGTCTAAAGATGTGCTGTATTTTAACAATTTATTGTAATTAAAAAAGAATATGGAATGCACAAAAGAACTCATGTACATAGAGCTAGAACTAAGTTAGTGCTGATTGAAATGTTGTTTCTGAAATCACAAACTTGACCTCGATTTGACCCGTGTTATTTTTGTTTCCTCATTTCGCAAACCGCATTGGTCACTCCTATTACTTGGTCGTTTAGGTGGCATCTAGCTGCCGCAGATTAAAATTGATTCTCAGCACATGCTTTAGGACTGGCAGCAGCAGCTAAAACGAAAGTCGTTTTAGTTGCAAATACCTTAAAGACAGAGCTGTACATTTAGTTAGTAAAATACTGTTATCAGGTTTAACAAACAATACTATTTCAAGTTGAAGCTGGAAGCACAGGAATGCAATTACCTATTACGACAAGTCTCCGTAATCCCCAGATAATATCAATGTCAGGTCATGTCCTGTACAAGACCCCATGCAGCAGTCAAAGGACCAACTCTCACAAATTTATTCTCAAATAAAAAGGTCCTGTCTCTCATGGTTTTAATGGTTTTTTAACCTTTAAGATGGCTATCTTTTGTGAATGTGAGAAGGAAAAGCTGTACGATTCATGATAGTGAATGCTTCCATATAGCTCATATAATTCTAGCTTCAATAGCTGGTCAGCATTCCTTCGTTCAAGCAGTAATTATATTCCTGTGAAATAGCAACATTAAAAGTGAGCTGAAGCCAAAAATTGTACAATGCAACAAAAAAAAAAGTTTTGAGTAGGAATTCATTTGATGGAACTGCCAGCTGTTGTCTGTGTTTGCAAGAAGTGTGTCACATCCTGTATGGGCCTTTTCAACTCAAAGTAATTCTAGTTGACTTCCTATTACAGGGCATACAGTGGATGCTAGAAAGACCACACAGGGTTCCCTGCAGTCAGCTAAAGCAGTTTCTTAATGCGTTGGATGTGTGTCTGAGTCATTCGAGCCTTTCTTTGCTGATCGGGCTTCCAAAGCATGCGACATGGGTCTGCTCAGCTGTTGTGGCAGTGCATAGTCTCACGGTACAACGTAAGCATTATTTTTAGAAAGTTTACCCCTTTTTACTTCCATAGGTCCGAGTTGAAATGATAACTGCCATAAACAAAGTCTTTCTCTGGGGTCTTCAATGATATATTTTTTAAATGTTTCCACATATGTGTGTGATCCTAGTAAGTAGGATTTATAGAGTATCCTCATGTGTGCTACTCCCAACTACAACATGAGTTATTGCTGGGTATGAGGTAAAGGCCTGTAGCACCCTTGCACAATGACATGTGTCTATAAAGGCAAAATCAAAGTGTCCGTGAGACACTCTGGCAACCACAGAGCTTGGACATTTGTTTCTTTTGTCCTGAACCCTAGCTAGTTAGCTAGAGACCCTCATGAGGAAAGCATGATCATCAGCGCACCATCATGTGGAGGATTGGAGACAGTACATCGTGGCCAAGGCTGTTGAGTGACGCTAGCACTTTCTATTCACTGTTTGTGCACTTCATCGTCAGGGGTTTGAGCAGTGTTGAGTGGAAAATGTTACATAATATTTGTCCACCTAAAGACTGTTAAATAGAACATGCCAAAATAAGGAACTTGTGCATTGGTTACATGCAGTACATTGTATTTATTACATATATGTACCTTGACTATATAGGGGTCTGAGTAACTTGCAACAAGCAGCATTTTCAGGGTAGTTCCAAGTTTTAAAGGACCACTAAAGTGACTACCAAAATTGTTTTTTGGTTTTCTGTGCCATGTGTAAGAAGTAAGTGACATCTGGAGGTGACTATCGGATGGACGTGAGACCAGGGTTGATGATGGCAGTCTAGGGACGTCACGCTGGCAGTTTTCACAGCATTTTTCTAGACGTGACTTGACAGTGATTAAGTTTCCAGCCAACATATTTTGCATGGCGAACGAAGCAGGTGTTCGAAACATGCTGTATAACCCCTTATTGCTCCTTTGAGAGGAGAAGGAAAAAGAAAAATCTTTTTGATGATGCACCAGGGATTAAAATGCTTTCTGCTATACTGCTGTCTGCTGCAGTACTTTCGTTATTGGAATGGATACCAGATTGCATCAATATCTATTGCAATTACGCACGTCTTGGAATGAATCTTGTAACTGAGTGCATTCATTTCTGCTGTACTAACTCTTCAGTGCAAGAGTACTGCAAATTGTGAAAAGAAAATGTTCAAGAGCCATGAATGTTGCATGATAAGAGGGTAAACAGGGATGCTGTGTGCCACTCAGAAACACGCTCGTTTCGAATAGCTGCACACAAACACATACAAAAGGCACTCTCTGAAATTGTTGTGCTTCACCAATATTGCAGTAAAAGGATGGCACAGCTTTCCTGTGACGGTGACATTCCGAAAGCCCAGAGTTGATTCTCCTGGTATGGATTATTTCTTTCTCTTGTACAGTTTGGTTTTCTTTTATTATTATACACATTGTACACGTGAAGCTTTTTTTGTGTATGCATGTATGTATGTGTTTTTGTTCATTTCATTAGAGTCTCTTACATTAGATAGGAGTGAAATTTTAGAAAACTCCAACAGGTAAACAGTATCAGTTACTTTGTACAGAGACCTCTTCTGAAATATTCTGCTTCTTCTGCTTTTCGTCAGATGCTTGTTGCTCCCATTTTAGAATATGTTGTTTACCACATGCCCTTCTAAGGTTGGGCTCCCCGAATGAGCTAAAAATTGGGGAAACCTCAAGTGAAACCCACTACAATTGGACAGCAGCTTCAAAAGACAATCATGGGAATAGACTCAACACATCTCATTTTCAGAGTATTTCCATGTACAGCAGGCATGTGTGGGAATGGCTGAACTTGTAGGCTGGCTCGAGCGCACCATTCAGTGGCACATCCCCTATTTTGTCAAAGGACCTCTACAACGGGTTATTACAGGTGAGGCCTTCAGTGTATCTGAATGTTGAATCCAGATTATTGCACCATGGTACCTTCTGGAATAATGCAAATATAGACAGTTTGGCCTTTTTCACAATGGAAATATGTGTTGCTCTTGTATTATTCTTTGTTCGAAAAAGAAATAGTGAATTTTCAGTTTTTAAATGTTAAGAAAATCTGCAAATGACTGGAGATAATACTACACCGAAGCTCCCAGCTTCTGTGTCATGTCCCTTAGTGTTGTGACGCTGCTGAACTAGTTCCCTTTTTATGCATTCAGTGCAATGCATGTGTATGTTGCTCTCCTGAGCATATCAGCGAATAATAAGTACTATATGTGATGATGGTGATATACATGGGGATGTGCCCAGGTTTGGCTCGACTGCCATTGGTGAATAGCTTTGTCCGGATCCCGCCTATCTTGTGGGGCATGGATTGGATGCCCCACACGAGTGGGGAATGGCACACAGTGGTGCCACCACCGCCAGCCGACTTCTTGCTTGACCGAGACATCCTGCAAGAATACATTTACCGTGTCAACCTTCTAGGTATTGCCCCACACCTGTTATGTCGGCCTGTTTTTTTTTTACTTTTTGTCCCTCAAGGTTGGATATCTCGACAGCAGTTTGAAGAAACATGGATGGCGCTCCTTGGGGTCCTCAACACGTCCCCTTCAGGCGAGATAGCTCAGGTACTGGACCATGTGTCTATCCATGTTATCTTGGATGGAGCCAGGAAACCAGTGTCTTTTCTTTTCTCTCCTGTTTCTGCAGTGTTCACAACTACTTTTGAACTCAGATATTTACAAAATTACAACTATTGACGTGAATCATAGAAGCGTCATTATCTAGTGTACACTATTTTAGCCAATTCTGTGATTGGTCTAGAGAGCTGTAGTGTAAGGTACATGTGCCAGGCACAGGAATAAGTTATAGTTGTGTTGCCACATGAATACTTTTTTAAATGCTACTGTGTTAAACAACTATACAGGCGCTGTGCTTCTTGCAGTGCCATACAGAAATTTTCTTCTCTAGGTTCAGTCTGCATTACATAAAATATGGGTCACTACATGGGTGAAATGTAAGGAACAGCGTTTTTATTTCAAGCCTGACAATGCCCGAGGTATGGTCATGAGCTACCCCAAACGTAGTAGCAATGACCAGGTAGTCACACTGGTTGGGACATTGTGATACAACTATCCAAAACTACATGTGATTAGTAGAAAATTAGGGCCTGCCCAACATCATGGAGGGTGACTGTTGAGGACGGGGGATGACAATGATGGCTTTCTTAAAAAAACAAGTGATCAACTGATTACAACACTTGCTCCAGTTTCAAGTTCCTAAAGAAGCCTCGAAACCATATGCCACATGAGCAGCTTCCACATACCAATTGTGCCACACAGGCTTCCTACTGGGGAAAAAAAAAAGCTACTTTCTGCACACAGCAATTCGCGATAGCTTCCAGCACTTTAAACCTCATGTACATAAAAGGGACAAAATTGGATCTAGCAGCTTGAACTAACTTATTAGAAAAAATTGCTGTGGCAGTACCCTCAAGTCGTTCTGTGGCGGAACACTGCTATTGCTGACCAATGGAAGACAACCATCACTGTCCGTTTTAACTGTCCTCACAGTAACCTTCCTTGCTTCCCCACACTATCTTATCCCTCCACAAGCCTCCCTTGTCATATTGGAATGTCATCGCATCATGCCCCCTTTCTTGTCATGTTGATAGTGGGTTGCCACATGGGGTATTTTCTGATAATTTAACCCTTAGAAACTGCGGTAACTGTAGGTATCACATACTGACAAACATTGACAAAAATTACCACATTTCACCCTCATGGTTAGCCATTACCCTTAAAGTGGCCCACTGGTAAAAACTTTGAATAATATATACCATTCATTAGATAATAGAAATCAGTAAACATTTCTAAAACAGTAAATCTGTTGCACACTGATAAGACATGGTGTATTTTTCGAAAGCATGCAGAACCTTTTTAGTGCTGCCAATGCTCGTATGAGCAGAGCCCTATATATTTACCAAGTATTTTGCAGCACATGCGCTAGGCTTGTATGGTGCTATGCCCTGTCAACATCCAGTAAATTACTGAGACATATGGATGGAGCTTAACATGTTCAGAAAGTGCATGAGCATATTTTCAAGTGAAGCCTAGTGGTTACAAGCATGCAAGATGTTTCAGGAGGAACGGGTGGCAGTGCAATGCCTTGCAGTGCGATGCATCACAAGCCTTCTGTTGCACTCTCTTCGCCTTCCACAGCCAGGCAATCCTCATAACAGTATACTGTTGCACCAGCCACGGGACAAACCCTTGGCATTTCCCCACACCAGGTGATATTCTTCCCTCAAATACCTGAACTGAGCAGTGAAGAATCTTAACAAAGCCCGAATCTTACATTATTCAGCATAAGTTGAAGCAAAATGCCTCAGGTTCAGAGCTGCTGATATTAAACTCAGTCTATGCTTTTCTGTGCTGCGGAAGAAATATTCGCGGCTTTCCACCTCAGGTGTTTTGCTTTGTGGTTGTCCCCTGGGTTACTGAATTTGTCTTTGTAAGTAGAATTTCTTTATAGTGAACTAGCTGGGACTCTGGCCTAATTTTACTATATCAGTGGTAACCTTAAAACTCCTGTTGAACACATAAAAGAAGTAGGACAAATGTTTATTAAACAATTAGAATACTCCTTATTGGCTCGTTTGAGTTTTAGCACTTAGTTTTAGATGTATATTAAACAAATTTTATTAAAATATGCACAACAACATTATGACAGTTTGCACAGCAAATTCAGTTCACAAGTCCAGCACTTTCTTTTTTGTAAGAGGTCCGCTGACGCCGGCCTTGGTGGTTCAGTTGGTAGCACCTTTCAATCCCAAGGTTGCAGGTTTAATCCTGTCCGAGAACGCCAGCACTTAAGTGGCAGAGTAGCAATTGCTCAGGCATTCCGTGAGTGATGGAAAACACAGTGATTTTAGCGCACATTAAAGGGGAGCCTCGAGTGGGCAAAATTACTCCACATTCATAGGGCGATATTCACGATCACAGTTGTTTCGTGACGTGAAGCAACCAATTATTATTAAAAGCGGTCCGCTGACAGGCACATCCGAAGCATAGGCTTGCCAAGCCATTCCAGCCATGCAGTCTTGATGACCTCCAGTTGTTCTTTTTTATAATAACCGGAGTTCTAAAATTTTTTGTTAGCTATATCACAAAATTAAGCCATTAAGTGTTTACTGATTCAGTTGGAAACAGGGCTCTCTTTAACTATGAGTGGATTTTTACACTAAGCGGAGTTACTATTTCAAGGTCCAAGGTATATGATTATTTGACATAGTTGGCACCTAATAACAAAGATGAGTGGCTTCCATAGCAAATAAAATGTGTTGACAAAAAGTGTTTGTTGAGTTGCTAACCTTTTTCAAACTGTATAAGTTTTTCTTGTGGGTTCTTTGAAGGTGTGGAAAACGGCTGTTAGCAGTTCGAACGCCCATTCATAATGCACTTCTCAACCTTATGAATCTAAGGTAAGGTTCCATTCTTACCTTTTGAGCAGAAAGTGAATGTGCATTTTTGACAAAGAATTACTGGCAGTGCTGAACTAAAATATTTATTGGTCCAGTGTAGGTTCTGGTATTATGATAGGGGGTGTTAAAAGTAGAACATGTGTAAGAAGAAACCATGAAAGTGCCTGTTAGAGGAGAAACAAAGATGTAGTAAGGGTGTGTCTATTATTCTCAGACAGCCCGACTCCTTGAAAATGAACGTCTTTTCAGTGAAGAAAAAAAAAAAAAAATGGTATAAGAAAATTCAGTTCAGAAAGTTCACTTGAGTCCCTATAATTGCCACTGTATTATTGAGACCTTTATAATGCATTGTTTTGCAATGGAGGTAGTGAAAAAACAATTTTTCAATCTGCTCATTCAAGCCAGGACCGAAACAAGGAAGTTTTGGAAGGAATGTAAAAAAAAAAAAATAAAACAGTGACAAAGGCAAAGTTTATTCAACATTTTTCTGTGTGCAGGTTTTAAATAAATGGAAGATTTTTTCAATAATCACAATTTCCCCATAATGAAAGTAAAGCCCAAGCCATTGTGTGCCATGGTAACTCTCCACTTGCTCTCACTTGCTTTGCCCTCCCCTGAGTTATGGTAGTAAAGAGGAATGCATTAACACTATCTGAAACATATGTAATTGATGCATTCCCCTTGCACGATGAGTGAAAAATGGAGGCTACCTCGCTATCAATTTCAACACATGGCCTCCGCAGAAAGGGATATAATAGACCAGGCAGGCTTCCTGCAGTAACTTATGGCAGTGATAGAAAGCCCTAAATTGAATTCAATGTGCTTCCAGGGCTAAAGCTCCACTTGGAAAGATTCATGTATTAGTGGGCATGCATAAACTATGTGCAAATAAAGAGGATCAATATATATAATTGATTCTAAGGTGGCAGGTCTGATTGGTGGCTATTGTGTCTGCTACGTTCTCTACGTTCTGCTCTTGTGTCCGCATGCATCCTTTTCTTCGAAATGACTGCAGTGCTCACCATGCTCATTTTATGTTTTCTTTGGCCAGATTCTGTTGAAGGTGCAAGTTGAGTATGGGTAGTGTGCACTAAACTTTGCATAAGCTCGTTGTAAACATTACGTTTTTTCCAGTTAATGCAGGAATGTGTCAATTTGGTACAAAACTACTAGAAAAGGAAGAGCACAAAGACAGGATTCTAAGATGGCATTGTTTATGTCGTGTCCTTGATTCTTGTACATCCATAACTTAGAAGCCCACTTCCTTGCTACCTGTTATTCTCTAGTGGCATCTATTTTCGGTGGCATTGCGCATCAAATCGCTGTAGCTGCTTCATACTCATTTACGAAAGAGAATTTAATTGACAATGTGCTTAGCTTCCGCTGTAACCGCGGCATTTCACTGTTTTGTTTCTTGCCATACTGAGATGTCTTGTTCTGCTTGTTCTTCAAGGACACCACAGCCAGATGGGTGCTCGCCTTGGAGCCAGTGCAACCTGGAGAAATTTCATCGCCTTACAGACTACTCTCTTGGTCAGGTGTGAATTCATTACATCTCTAAACCATAGATTGCCACAGAAAAATTCTATAGAGAATGTTCAGGTCCAGTTGAGGCTTTTGCAATGACTTTGTAGCCATCATCTCTAAGCTGTTAATTTTTAATGCTTCTTTTTCAAAGAGTATGTAGTGCTAAAACAGTCGGCTCACTACACATTTTATAAATCATGTGTGAGCTGTTGTATTCTTGGAGAAGGAATATGTTGACATCGCTTAGCCTCAGAAACAAAAATTGACATTTATTGCCTTCCACAAAGAGGGGCCATGCACCCATCTCTGCCATTACACTCTTCCCCCCTTAATTTGAGAGAATATCACACCCTTGTTCATTGCAACGTGATCAACGTATCTCCTTGCGCAAGTTTTTGTTACAGTATCTATACAAGGCCTTGCAAATGTGACTTTTTTCGTTGCTCATGTACCAGGCTGTAGAATATAAAAAAGGGTTTAATGATGGCAAGTTCTGAGCAACGGCAAGTTGCTTTTTTTTTATGTGAAGTGGATAACCAAAAGGAACCAAGACACGAGATACTCATTAGATCTCGCTCACAACATTGTTGTCGTCCTGTGGATACACTACTACATTCCTCCCCTTTTAGCTGTAGCCGTAGCATTGTGGGCATCTTCGGATGCGCAAAGGATAACTTCGGCCAAGGGGATTGCTGGATCTGTTTTTTTGCTGTGGTTGCATTTCTCCAGTGCCTCCAAGGTGGATGTTGTCCTCAGACGCTTGCATGTCATGCTCATAGGTAATTCATGCAGCATTTTCTGGGTAAGGCCACATTGCAAATGTTGTTTCGGGGAGCCTCGGCACGACTACAGGTGAGATACTCAAGAGAGAACTTGGAAACTTGGGTGGTATGACTGTCCATATACCCCATAGCAAACAACCTTTATGTAAAGTTAAGTCGATGGAGTGTTGGAAGTAGGCCTCCAAACTGGCATCCACATGTGATGACCAGCCGTAGGAAACTGCGTCCATTACTCTGGCTAACATCAGATCTTGAGCGGCGGCTGTAGCGATATCATCCACTGTTATGGGCAAGATAGCGAACTGGTGGTCCTGCTCAGCATTGACGTCCATTAGGAAGACATTCAAGATTCCCTCCTGTAACTCTTTGTCAAAGAGCCCATCTGGACCCTCTGGTAGCCTTGAGAGACCGTCGGCACTTCCAAATTTTGATGTCGGTGTATATTGTATGTTGAACGTAAAATTCATTAAGATCAATGCTCATCTTTGCATTCGGCTGACCAGTCGTAATAGGGATTCTTTTTTCTTTTTGAACCGAAAATGATGGTAAGTGGCTTGTGATTGGCGTACAGTATGAAACTACGGCCCTGCAAGTACTGTTGCAATTTTCTGAAGCTATATATTATAGCAAGTGCCTCCCACTCGATCTGATCATAATTCTTCTCTGCTGACGTAAGTGTCTTCGATGCATGCGCTATTGACCTTTCTTTTCCATTGACCTTATGGTAGTTGACTGTCCCAAGGCCAGTAGAGGACACGTTGGCAACTAAAAATATGGGTTTCTCTGGGTCGAAATGCGTCAAGGCATCAGCAGAAATTAGCATCACCCCAACTTTCTCAAATGCTTGTACATGTGCTGAGGTTCATTCTCATGGTGTGGCTTTCTTCAGTAGATCATTAAGCAGAGAAACGATGTCAGCAAGAGATTTCGGATATTTTTCATACTGTTGCACCGTCTCCAGAAGCCTGACTCGGTGACATTCGTCAGCAGTGGCATATTCAGAACGTCGGATGCCTTTTTGTGCGATGGTTGGAAGCCGTAAGTGTTGACTGCATGTCCGAGATATTCGACTTCAGCATGGAAAAGTGCAAATTTTCCCCGTTTCAACATGAATCCAAAACACATATATGACTGACCACTCTGTGCAGATTGGTTAAATGTTCCTGGTCTGTGCTGTCTGTTACAATTATGTCGTCCGGATAACAGGCAAAGGATTGAATTTCTGCAATGGCTTGTTCCATTACTGGCTGGGAAACTGCAGGGGCAGATGCTATGCCGAAAGGCATGGAAACTGGAAAAGTCCTTTGTGCTTGTTGATAACAAGTACCTTTTCTTTCTCTTCATCGAGTTCCATCTGAAGATATGCTTCGGATAAATCTAACTTAGGAAACCGTTGTCCTCCATTCAGAATGGCAAGTAACTCTTCCGGTCTGGGAAGCAGATACTGTGCCACAACCATCTGTGGATTCACAGTGATGCGAAAGTCGCCACAGACGCAGACAGCACCGTTCGGTTTGGGCACAACAACAATTGCAGTGGCCCACTCGGAGACCTCGATTGGCTTCAAAATACCATTTGCAACCTGTCTCGCGATGTCTGCTTCAACTGCTTATCTTGTTGCAAACGGCATCGGGTGTGGCTTAAAAAACTGGGTTTGCTTGCTCTTTCATCTCCATGCACTTGCCCAGGTCGGCTGTAAACAACTTGGATAATTTGAAGTAAAGTTTCCAGTGAGTCTTCTTAGTCTTAAAGGTACTGCAGGCAGAAGAAAGTTACCACCGTATGAACGTTTTCAAATGCAAGACAATCCCAAAGGGAACATGTCCACGTGGTATTCATGTCCGCATACATGAAAAGGAGGGGATGTCCCATGAGCTTATGGTCGATCGGATTGCGACCATTTGGGAAAACGGCCCAGGGCCCTCCTGCGTCTTGACAGTTTTCATGGCCAGATGGGCCCTTATGGGCCTAGATGGGCCCTTACGAAATAGGCTTGCCAAGTACTGTACAGACATGGCTGTGATCCCTGGTGGCCTGACATCGGTACTTCAGCCACTGGATGTGTCTGTTAACAAACCATTCAAAGAAAACATTCGACGACTCTGTTTTGAATGGATGGCAAGCGAGGACCATCAGCTCACAGGCACTGGAAAGATGAAGCGCCCGGCGGTACACACAATTTGTGAACGGATTGTACAGGAGTGGGACATGTTACCAGATAGTGTCATCATCAAAAGCTTTAAAGTGAGCGGTATTTTGTCGGCCCTTGACGGCACAGAAGACGATCTTTTATGGATCGGTCGATGCGATCGATCCAGCGACATGGATGACGTTTTGCTAGAGTGAGGACTCCGTATGTGACATGGAAGAATAAAATGGATTTTCCTCATGTAATGCCTGTGACTACACTTTCCCTCATATAGGACACATCCTGTATTTTACATTCTGTTTGAGGTAGAAAAAATACACCTTATACGTGGGTAAATACGGTAAACACCAGCACGTCAGTCCTATGTGACAAAAATCACAGGCCGAAGAACTGCAATAAACAACATTATTTACGCATTGCACAAGCTTTTTTTGTGAGCTATGTGAGGCTGCCTGTAATGAAAGGTTGTCAACTAGGAAAGCCAAAAAGCATTTGAAAAGATGACTTTTATGTTAAAACATCGTGCAACAGACAGAGTATTATGAGCAAGAGTGTGATGATAAGGTATGGTAACATGGGTCATTTGAAGATGGTCTTGACTCTTGAGCATGGGGTTCAGTAACCATTGAGTGAAAAATGCTATCAGGATTGGAAAACATTATATGGTCAGGATCACCTGCAACCTTCAACCTGTTTAACTGATGTTTTAACCTCTGAACCACTAAACGATGGCAACTCTTTTTTGCAGACTTCAGAAATGTGGGAACAATACCACCTTTGACAAGCCTAGAGTGGGAACTATGTGCTCATAAAACGGGTTTGGGGTTTTCTTTTTCAAATGTCTTGCAACAGCCCTGCACTCTCATCATGTCAGACAGTTGGCATTTCTTCACAACAACCTTTGAATTGAGAACTGTTCAGTATGTCTCAAGAGGTCTGTGATTGGGTGAGAAGGCCACTGATAAATAAATTCCAGAATCATTCCACTCCAGATGTGGCCGCTCCACAACCCTGGTTTCCACCTTGTGTAAATATTACACAGGAAACAACTCAAAAGAATAGCTTCCTCTATATAGTAAACTGAATGTACTCACCAGAAATAAAAAATAACAATCCTCTGCAGGAGTGTAAGAAAATATCAAATTTCCTGTACATGGATGGAAAATTAGTCTCATGTTAGTGCAGTAAAGATTTGCAGCAGGAGGGGATTTGAGGGATGTGTCTGTATGTACTGTGAGGAAGGAAAATGAGCAATGACTTGTTTTGTGCTTTTATTCTTCCCTTCGTTTCTTTCATTAATCTATATTATGCTTTGGACTGTTCCTTTCCTACATTTTTTCTTACACGATTTTTATGCAAGAGGCATTGCAATTGATGCCCTGCATCTCCACAAAATGCAAAGAAGGAACAGTTGAATAAATACAAGTGCAAGATAGGACATTTTCCAGTCACTTCCTCACGGTATATCTACCACATTGCTATAAATATGAACATTGCAATGTACTAAGTGCCTAGTTTGAGTAGACCTCCTAGTTACATGAGCCAAGCGATTGGTTTGCAGGTGTCGGTTGAATCGTTATGCGTCGCAGCTGGGCTGGCAGACTCTGCATTGCCATCTCCCGACTCGTCATGTTCATCTTCATCATCAGGCTCTCCACAAGGCAGTGGCTGCGTTCAGAGAGAGGCTAGTCTGGCTGCTGCAGGACTGGACCTGCGCTCGTGTCTTCATTTGTTGCATGACCTCTATTCCCAATGGTTGGGACCTCCAGATACAGTAGGACAACCACTACTTACGGAGACAATTCGTTCGGCAAGTACTTCTTTGTTGCCCTACAATTGTGATGCGTCAGTAATCATTGTCATTGCTAGCCACAGGGCTACAAGGATAGTCTTATTGAGCCAGCTGGTCAGTCGAAAGCAATTTGGTGACATTTCTTGACTATACAGCCCCATACTTACACACACAGAGTCAAGTGGACGCTGTTTACTTCGACTGTAAAAAAATTTTTGATCTAGTTAATCATTCACATTGCTCAAATATAGCTATTGAAAAGGTAGGCTTAATTCTGTGAGGATACGTAGTGCTCAGTCATCTTGGTAGAATGAATGTTCGGTTGTGCACCACAAGGCTCCATATTAGTTATTTTGCAACATTTTCTTTAATGATGTTGAAGATGATGTAAAATCAGGTGTGCTTCTTAAATTTGCTGGCAATATGAAACTGTTTTTTTGCTGTGATTTATGTTACAGATTGTTTACTGCTACAAAATAACGAAAAATTATTTCCAAGTGGTATTTGGAAAATTACCTGCTACTAAACACAGCAAAGACACAAGTAATGTCAGTTACCAACAAGGTCAGGCCAACAATGTTTCTGTACGAACTGCATGAAGCAGAGCTACGCAGAGAGGTTGCCGTTAGGGACCTCAGTGTATGGATTGATTGTTGTCTATCTTTTAACCCTCATGTTGATTACATTGTTGATAAAGTGTGTCGTATACTTGGTCTGTAATTGAATGTGGTTCAGTCATGTGGAATGGCATTGGTCAAACAAATACTGCATGTTTAGATGGCCCCCTGACGAGGTTTGCCGAGAGAAGGTTTGGGATGAGCAAAAATTGTGCTGCGAATCTCCTAAGTAAACGAACAGCAGGTCGTAATTTTATATTTCTGTATAAGTGTATACATGAAACTTTGGAGACATGCTTTTCTACCAATTTTTTTAAATTTTCATATACATCTTGAACCCTTCGGGGAAATAGGCTTTTTTCTATTGACAACATAATAGCACGCCAATCACCATCTTGACCTATCCAGTCGGTCCAGTTAATTTTTCAGTTGTCAAATTTAAACATCATGTGAATAGGATTCTTGGCCTTGCACAATTGCATTGACTCTGACTAGTGCTTTGACTGTGACTTGACTAGGTGCACTACTGTACAAGGCTTTAGCCATTTATAGCCACCGTTATCAGTAAAGCATTATTAATATTATTGTTATAGCATAACATAATCATTGACTCATTGTAAGGCTTTTCCAGTGCATTGCCTCTGTGAATATTATGAGTAAACTTGTGGACAATATTCCAGGTGGTGATGCTCTCAGACATCTTCATGGAAAGTATGCAGTTTGATTGGATGGTAGCCCTCCTGATGGATATCTACAGGCATCAGCCGATTGAAGATGAAGTTCTGATGCAGTATGTCATTTTGGGAATCACAAAAGCAGCCTCTGTTGTAGGCCTGGTGAGCCAAGTTTCTTAAATCACTTGATGCCGTTCAGGGTAAAAGGTTGTCAAGTACAGTCAAACCTCAATGTAATGAAGTAGTGCTAAAACCATAAATTTGTTTGCTGCATGCGTTATTCGCTGTAACAGTACACCACCCATACATGACTAAATTTGCTTACAGATTTGCTTACAGTCCCTAGATATTTTTAAAGTGCACCTAAAATGCTGCATTTGTTTCAAAAAGTCTGTTGCGGCTTCGCTGTGATGGCACTGCTCACAAGTCTCTCATCTGCTAAGACAAAGAAACGGCTCACGGACGACTTTCACAGATGCTGTTGGAAGTTCTAGCAAAAAGTGTTTCAAAGCCCGGACCATATTAAGGACCTTAGAGTTTGTTACACAAGGGTTCAGTACACACACTTCTGTATCCTCGGCATCATTGGCACTAGCTGCTTTCATACAATTGCCGTTTGTTTGCTGACATATGTGGCTGTCAATATCATTGTCTGTCAGTTGCTGTCTGTTGTTGTAAGCAAGCAATCTGCTGGTGATATGACACAGAATTCTTTTCTTCATTTGGATGCTCAACGCTTTCCACTTGTGCGGTAACATTTGGCAGTCAACAATAGATTCATAAGCTTAGAGCTTACGGAGCTTATTTCTTGTATGCTGGAAGAGAACTTGCTCAGAAGAAAATGCTGTGTCCTTTTGTGTGTCATGGCAGCAGGCAGGAAGGTCGAGATGAATCATTTTGTGGTAACTGACAGTACAACAAAAAATGGAAAAGTTCACTTTGTTGTAAAAGCAGGATCCCCATGAACATACAACATGAGCAACCACATTGAAATGAAATTTAGTTGTATGAACATTCACCTGTTGACTGAGGTTTGGCTATATATTTACAAGGATTGTAGCTGATACTAATTAATACTGTACTTAAAGCCTTGGTCCTGAAAATGTTGTTTCAGGATGCAGACAGTGTAGAAAAAGCCAAGAAGCTGATAGATTTGGGCCTGCACAGTTGGTTGCCTTCAGCACAGGTTCTCTCGCTGCACAGCCTGTTGTACCTACTTGCCCAGCCAAGTGATATGGTCTCTCCACTGTTACCACTTATAATGGATTATCTGCTCAAGCACCTCCAGGAAACTCACCTGTAAGCTTTGTTTATCTTAATGCAGTTGGCATACAGTTCTACCGTAACTGGAAACACGTTTCATTGCCATCGTTATGCTGTCTGAACATCTGTATTATTATGTCTGAACACCTTCTCAACATATCAAAGTGGAAACTGAAGAGCTGGTCGCATAATATACTGGAACTTCATACCTGTCAGTCACAAAAGAATGTGTAGAGCCAATTTTTTGTCTCTGAGTTTTGTGGTCTAGACAGTGCTTGAATGGTTACATTTTGGCTGCATTGTGCCTACTGTTATGTTATGAACAGATTTTAGGCTTTGGCCTTGAAAGTCCTATTTTTCTGTCGTCGTAAGCTGTGACGATAAACAAAAAAAAAGTGATTTGTGCAAAGGTGCAGAAACGCTTTGCTTGTGGCTAATGCAACTAGAACATGTAAATTTATGCTATCTTTCCATCAAAAAGAAATTTTACAGAAGTTGCAACAAGAACATTTGAAAATGAGCTGAGGGGTTTCAAAACTGACAAGGTGTGTGAACATTACAGGAGATTGGACCAAGGTCACACATTAATGATATGGGCTTCAGCATTCTTCGTTGCTGAAAACTATCCTGTAAAGCAGGAACTGACTCCCAAGATAATGCAGGTAATGATAGTGATTTGTTTAATATTTGAAACCCTCTTGATGGCTTTAAGGGGTGCACCACAGACAAGAGTCATAAAGAGGGAGACGTACTGGGTAGTAGAAACTGTCAGACAGTTTGCAACATCTGCAAGCATTTTTACCTAGTGACTAAGCATCTGTAATCTTGCTTTTTCTCAAATGCTCTAATTAGGTTGATTAATGATTTTTAGTTAGTTTTCTGTTGCACACAACTTTTGCCAGGCCACATGCGATTTGCAAAACACAAAAAGTGAGACTGATGCTGTAGCTCGCAAAATTAGAGGGAAATGACAAAAACAGAGTATTCAAACAGAGTATGATATACAGTGAAACCCATTAATGCGTACCTGGTGGAGACGCGCGAAAACTACGTACTAAGTGGTACTACAGTTGAACCGAAATCGCGGAAATATGTCAGCGTACCAGCGCAGTTGAAGGAAACAAGTCGTGTTTCACAAAATGGACACTGCAATTTATTGCTGAGCAAAAGTCAGGACCGTCGCACAGGTCACAGGAAGTAATTTTGTAGTGGTGTTCACGATGAAAAAGGTACACGTTAACCGATATGGAGGTCGTAAGCCGCTACAGTTTAAGCAGGCAGCAAATGCATGGACTTTTATGAAAGTCACGATGGGGATTCGTCACAGCTACTGTTTAAGCGGGTACGTATTACTGGGGTTTCACTGTAATGCGATGCCACGAGACAAGTGGGCACCATTCAAAGTAACATCATGATTCTTGTGAAACTGAGCAAATCAATAGCAGTAATCAAAGCTTACCGAGATGTTTTTGGAGTGCTTCCTTGAATGGCACAAATTATTTTGAGGAGGATGCCATGTTTGCCCAGGCCATGTGTGCACTGTAGTTACCGATGTCAGCTTATGTGTAGAGGGGACATGAATGATGGTCAAGGAAAGCACAACATGGCAGGCTGGGTTTCCGCTTTTTGTGTCTTTCGAGCTTGTACCCCAAACCGTTGACTCTAAAAACACAGTACTCTACATTGATCTACATGCATTTATTTATCAGACAGGCATTTTATTTATATTTATTGAATCTTTAATAATATGCATCAGGTACATTTTTATTGTTCAGCATTGCTATCCTGCCCCCAAAATGTACTGATAAAATTGCCAACTGTATGATCCCATCCCCACTATGTGCACTCCAATGTTTGACTGGAATAAGAGCAGTGTGTTTTATTTTCCTCTTGAGGCGAGCATCAGTTTGTGTGGTGGCTCAGACTCGATGCCACTGTCATTATATTTGTGCATGATGCACGGCCTGGAGCGACTCCTGCTTGCCAACATCCTCACCGACACAGATCTTGTCCTCAAGCTTTGCATAGACAGGTGAGCAAAGCCATCATGTAGACACATTTCTTAACATTTCTCTGATGGTTCTGTGAGAAGAAGAAAGGGAGAGGGCTAATTTTCTCTCTTTGCTTTAACTAGGAATTGTGCATGCAGTTGTTATGAATGTGTCCTGTTCATTCTTGTATTATCTTGTGTAATCTTGTGTATAGATAAAAATGAAAACATAACAAAATAGTAATCAAAGCCTCTGTTTTATCATCTTTTTAATTGTTATGTCTCACAGATATTGTTCCTATATTGTGGGGTCAGTGCTAATGATTCAACTCTTATAGGATCAAACACAGCAAACCTCTGGAATCATTGACTGCGATTGGGGTCATGCTTTCTGCCCTCTACTTGGGTAAGTGCAAATAGGACTAGTCCAAAATATGATCAGTAATTCTTCTGGGTGGCCTTGTCAGCCATACAGAGTGCACCTTAAAGAGCACCTGAGGTAATATTGCTGAAGGCAGTACTTATGGTACTGCCTTCAAAAAGAAAAGCCAATAGCTTATCATTTTGCCCTGCAAGCAGTATTGAATTCTAATGCTGAGAACTTCCTCCTTGTTGGACATTACATGGCCTGGTATTCATTCAACTTCAGATATGTCACAGTAGTCGGGAGAGGCAATTCCCAACTCGCATACTCACTGTATAATTTGGGCCTGCTAATTTAGTGTGGAGGGACCATAAAGTAATGGGGCGCGTAACACTCTGACTTACCAGCAACAGAAGCATTAACCACAGCTCGCATGAAAAGTAAGAAATCGTGACTTTACAGAGAATTTGCAGGAGAAAATATCCTTTTGTTTCAATTTTTTTTTTTTTTTCCCCCCAAGATAGGGGGTTTACTTAATTTCAGTAAATACGGTAGGTGCCGTGTTCTAGAATTAACTCTTTGGCTGGGAGCATTAACTGAGATTCATTCTCACAGGAATGGACCCTGGCTATGTCAAACGAAAAATATCCTTCATGCACGTAGTTGTCACGGGGTCCACCAAATAATTTGTACTGCATAATACGTACAAAAAAAAAGTTTGAAAAAAAAAAACTTTTTACACATAAACATTAATGTAACAGCAAAATTGCACATATTGAAAACATGTTGTACTGTGGCAGATTGTAGTTCGAATATCTGCGATGATTTGAGATGTGTGTGATTGGCTAGTGTGCAGAGTTGATTAGCTCTCGGTGAAAATGATTGAGATATGAACAGGATTGTGTAGCAACATGGAAGCAGATGTGTGTGAGCCCTTCTGAGGATCATGTCCACCCTTCGCTATCAGGATTCCTACCACTTAGCTGCACACAGATAGTTTCCAACCAGAATGGCAGCCACAAATGTGACTTGAATTGAAGCACAGTGGCTGAGGTTAGGAGCAGCCAAGAATATGCAGAGACCTGTTGCAATTTGCTTCAACCAGTTGGCTTCATCTTTTGTTGGTTCTAGTTTAGCAACCAATGGTAAAGTTCAAGAACGTTAAGTATTTGCACACATGTACTGAAAACACTGCAGAGCATGTACTGGGTATATAGATATTTTCCAGGGTTGGCATTTTTCATTCTGTGAGGAGCAAAAGGTAGAAGCCACATTGCAGTAAAACTAGTGCACAGCATAAGGTGTGAATTCCTCAGATGTCATTGCAGTGGAGGTGGAGTCCTCCCTGGCAGTTTTTGCATTGTGTGAACAGTGAGTGAGTAGTAAAAGCAAAGTGTGTTGACCTACAGAGTTGGAAATGTTGTTCTAATGTAATTGTCAATTGGTCTCCCAAGGTGGAAGCAAAGCATCTGCACTGGACGAGGCCAATAGTGAGCAGCACATTGCAGCACTTGAAAGGGCTACACTTCTTTTTGACAGGTATCTTGTTGCCCGCAAGAGGCAGAAAAGATGGCGAGTTTTTGTTTCTCTCACAGGATAAGGAGGGGCTACCCTTTTGAAGCTCGAGTCATTTCTCTCATTGTGCCGGGGTTTCTCAGCCAGTTTTTTCCCACGCAAGATATCCTCAACAAAGTGATTGGAGAGTTTCTTTCCAACCAGCAGCCACATCCTCAGTTTTTGGCAGAGGTTCTTTTCAAGGTACTTGTCCCAGCAGCAGTTATATCAAAACTATTCAAGCATGTGACGTAGTCAGAAAATACACTTTTTTTTCTGTATAAGTTCATCAGCTCTGTTAAGTTACAATCTAGCAAAATTGTAGATGCTATGCTGAATGGAGAAAATGTAAAGGATGGCTAGGTACCGTACTCACATGTATTTATCAGTGCTGCAGTACATTTAGGTCTTCGACCCTGCTTTTTGCCATAAGAATAGCCATTTCTTGTGTGTTCATGCTCTATGCAAATGAAGCAACGTATGGAAACTGAAAGCTAATTTATGGGATGCAACTTCCTCCTTATACAAGAATTGTCTAGGTCAGTGTTGTGGAGGGAAAACCTTCCACTCCATTATTTCACAGCGACTGTATTGCGCTCCACTGGTTTTTATGGATACACATCAGCTTGACTTGGTGTTGAATTTTGAGAAAATCCCCTCATTTGAATTTTCTAATGACGTTTTTGTAGCGCTGAGAGGGGGTGAGCAACTTCCATAGTGATTTTGTTGTTTTCTTTTTTCCTTACA
The DNA here is from genome assembly GCA_029532675.1 of Ornithodoros moubata. Classification (NCBI taxonomy): domain Eukaryota; kingdom Metazoa; phylum Arthropoda; class Arachnida; order Ixodida; family Argasidae; genus Ornithodoros; species Ornithodoros moubata. The sequence goes on from JARGYV010082831.1 coordinate 29,134, forward strand.
GGTTTGTGAGAGCCTTCACGCTGGTGATTCGGAAGATTTGATGCGAGAATGGGTACTCCTGTCCCTGTCCAACTTTACTCAGAGGTCTCCTCTTGCTATGGCTATCTGGAGCCTCACCTGTTGCTTTGTAGCTGCTACTTCAACGCTTTGGTTACGTGCACTGTATCCTTGCACTTTCGTATCGTATTGATACATTTATTGAGAATCTGCGAGTAGGAAGAGTGTCTTTGCAGGGCAGGGCCAAAGAGCAATAGGTGCATGAGTCACCTGCTCGGGCGATGGTCATCATCATTCTGCGTAACAGTACCATACATTGTGTCTGTCAGAATTTCTCCTCAATGTGTGTTCAGATTTCCTGTTATTCAGGGACGTATGGGGAAATTTGAAGAAGCCGACAAAGAGCTTTTCTACCTTTCAGCTTTGGACTTTTTCAGGCAGGTAGGTCTTTACAGGAAGCCTTTTTTTATTTCTATAACCTTTGAGTAAATTACTTTTATGGTTCTTAAATCTGTTCTGACTGGGTTTACAAGTATTGACACAGAGTATTTTGTGAGGATTACAACTGCAATTGTCTTTTTGCAGCTGGAGAACAAAGAGCAGCAACTGCAGTTCTGTACAGTGATTGAGGGCATTGCACTTCCAGAGTCTCCCTACTTGGAGCTCCTCAAGAGACTTTCAAAGAGTACAGCATGAATTCTTTTTTTTTTTTTTAAACTCCCCCCATTTCACTGTTACCGTGTCACTAAACCTGGGAAATGTACTTGACGTTTCCAAGCACATACTGGCACATCATTAAAGAATGTCCAAATAAGACACTAAACATGAAAAAGCTGACAAAATGGCGTTTAATTAAACTTGGCCATAACAAAATATGTATGTATGTACATGATACACAGCCGTAGAAAAAGCATGCCACATTGTAAAATTGCACTTAAGGAAAAGTATGATCATGAGCAGTGTTTGCCCTGGGAAGAATAAGAATGTTCAGAGATAAGCCTCTTGCTGCATGCTAGATCCAGAATCACTTCAAAAATCAGTCAATTCAGCCATGGTGTACAGTGTGTACGGCCGGATGGTTGACTAGAATACCAAAATTATTTTTAATACCCCTGTTGCAAGTACAATGTTCTCTATAACCAGCAAAGGCAATTGATAGCCTTTGCTCCCTGCTGATCATGTTCACTTATCAGCAGAGTTGATCTTTGTAACTAATGACTGTCTTATGGTTTCAAATCAGTATCTTCTTTCCATATTAAATGAACAGTATTTACCCGAGCATATTTCTACAAAGCGCATTGCTTATTTATTTGTTTGTTATTCAGTGGGAGCATTCTGCATTTCCTTTGAAGTTTTTTTCTGGCAGTATTTTGGTCTCGCTGCTTGTCCCACAGGCTGCACCATGAACTCTATTGCTATAATAAATGCAGGGTTTGAACATGTAAGGACAGAGTAAAATGTTGCTGCAAGCAGTTAATATATTGTCATGCACAGCAGTAGAAAGTCTGGGTACATAGGCTTGGGTGTTGCCGAGCTCGCATTCTAGTCTCTGACTAATCGGAAGACAATTACTTCCTAGAATAGAAGCCCTGTGTGCTTTCAGTCAAGTTTTAATGAAGCACCAATATGCTATTTCCTTAGCATAGCTGTTTATTTTCTGCATCGTGTTTTACTAACAGTGTCCCTGTACCAAGATCACATGAAAAGATGCCAGCAAACTTGCTTAAAAAATTGAGAAAGCAGGTTGTTGGCTGTGGAACAAATCTGTTTTCTAATCAAGTAGCAGCAGTGTGCTCCTGCTCCCTTCACAGATGGACTTTGCTTACCGCGCACCAATTTAAGGCCCTTTTTCCTCCCTATATACAGGATGGGGCAAGAAAATAATTTTTTTTTCACTTCCTGTGGAGAGAGAAATTACCAAACTATATTTTAGAAATATCTGCAACATATCTTCAGACATGCCACTGCTACAGGAATGCCTGCTAAGGGGATTATTGGTGTGGTCAGTAGTGGAAATGTACACTTATGACAAATGTTGAATGCTTGTTACATGGCACCTTTGGCTGGGCTTTTACAATCGGAGTCTCAACTTTAAAACAGACCTAAATCAGTGACCTCTTACCCAATAAAGTATTGCCAAGCAGTTTCATTTGTTGCGGAAGCTTGTTTGTTACAAGAGCCAAAACACCAGTGGTAAGGCACAGATTTTCATGCTCACAGAGTCTTAGGTAGAAGTCAACATGTTGATTCTGAGTGATACCAACCGTCCTCCCAAGAGACTTGAGAAACAGTGCGCAGCAGTTCTTGGTTATGATTGCAAATCTGCCAATAGTTGAGTTCTAACTGGCGCTGGTATTGTAGGACTTTGGCCTTTTCTTTCATCCAGCAAGCACGTTCCTTGCGCAAAGTTTGTAGCGCATTGTCAAGTTCTTGTCTGCACTGGCAAAGCACGTCCCTCAGGTGCTGAGGGTCGTGCTCAGCGGGAGCCATCCCCCGCAGCTCCTTAGGCTCCTGGTAACAATCAAGTAGTCTGTCTTCCTGGCGAGATAAGTTGCTCATTAGAATAGTGTGCTCATCCTACGTATACTAGAACAAGGGTGTATGTGCTGCTGCTGCTAATACTCCCAGCTTTTACAAAAACAGTAGTCCCACTCAGTCTCAATCCTCATTTGTTGCCTTAGGATGCTCCTGTCTTTTCTGAACTAGGTCTCACTGTTTTAGTCTGACCGTCATTCTGTCTAAAAACGTGTTTGACTGCACGATAACAGTTGTCCACAAGACACCTCGTGATTCACCTGCAAGGTAGAAAGCTGTCGTCTGGGGAGGTGCGCTACAAGAGGATATCCCTCTAGCTTTCAAACACGTGATGTCAAACACTGGGAACGGGGTAGCTCAAGACACCCCGAGGCAAACCCTCGTTATATCAAAGTCAATAAGACTTGGAAAAATTTGATATAAGCACAGTTTCAGTAAATGCATGGGTACCTGAAAATAAAAAAGTGAAATCGTGGTAATCTTTTTTCATCACGATGATAACCTATCTGCGTACAAAAGATGCCATTAGCTACGACTGACATGTAGCTCTGGTGTAATCGGGTGAGAGATCCACTTTTGGAGTTGGAGAGGCACTATATCGGCTTGACTTGACATATTTAGGTTTCCCGCCCGTTCTGACGACGCAACTTCTCTCTCCCTTTTTCTTGTCATAAACGGTCCCGCTCTTGATCAGATCAAGGGAAGGTTGCAGGAATGAGAACTTATGGGAACAATGTGCTTATAGATACACGGATATAAAGAGCCTTTGCTGCAGCATCTTCTATCAAGTGTTTATTCAGAGAAAGTAAAAGGGGACAAGGATTTCCCTGAGTACTGGACTGATTTTAACAGTTATCTCACCTGGAAGTTGACAATATATCCACAAGAGGTGATCACTTGGTAGCTGAATTGTATACGTCTGAGCACTTTCTTCCCAGCGACTATCATGAACAGTCGGAACAGCTTACCTGAGCCTGCAACAGGTCCTCATAGTGCTGCTTTAATTTTTCCATTTCCAACCTCCAGTTTTCTTCTTTCTCCCTGTAGACTTTTATGATGGCATGTTCATTGTCTTCCAGCGTCTGACGCAGACGCGCTATCTCTTTGTCCTTCTCTCTGAGCTGCACCTCCAGCTCAGCGTTGGTCTTCAGCCCTTCGTCAGGCAGCAGAGCAGAGCTGTGGCCAGAGTCTAGCATGCAGTCCGACAACTTGCTTGCGCTATTGAAGTGGGGCATAGACCGATGAAAAGGAGCTCTGTTAAGCAAGTTCGGATACAGGGGCGCACTTTGCCGTGTTTGTTGTAAAGGAGCCGAGTGGTAGCCAGACGTCATGTCTGGGGAGTGGACGTTTGAACTGGAGGAGCCGAGCTCGTCCAGAATAGATCCCTCGTATGGTGTCGACAAGTCATCACGGTGCACCGCTCGGAATGCGACAGGCTTCACCACCTGGGAATTCTGATGATACAAACTCCACTATTCATCTGCACTTGAAAAAAAGTATGGAAGGGGGGGGGAGGCAAACCATACAAAATACTGGCATGTTCCTTTCACTTTTCTCTTGAACACTGTCTGTGATCTTTGCTCTAAATGCAATCAATGCTTGAGAAGTTATTTTGTATAAGAGGAACACAGGCACAATAGTATTTTTCTTTGCGGGTTCTTTCCACAGTGGACACTTTCCTCTTCTCGAAGCTTGACTGGCTCATTATAAGCATAAATGGCACTTACCATCACAACAAGAACTCCACTGATTGGAGGCAGGCACGGGGGTGACGCCATTGCCTCCTCCATTTGGCACTACAAAACACTGGCTGCTGTTCTGACACCTGGAAACAGAAGCAAATGCTGTGCAAGGTCTAATGTTTTGCACTCCTTTCAGCTGCTGCGGGTCATCCTACATTCATGACAGAATCTGCAACTCGCTGCATTTTTTTTACGTGACCCCCTGCGCAACATGGCGAGGTTCAGTCATCGTTCAGATTGATGAGAAACAGCAGGTGCTTGGCGACATATTCTGAATATGTCAAGTGTGCATTTGGAATGAAAACACGCGAGTTTAATTATGCTCCAAAAGCACACCAGTGGACTTGCCTTGAGCAAGTGCCCTACAATGTAGTGTTTATTTTGGAGTATGCCTTGTCTTGGGTCTTTACGTAACACATCAGCTCCCAGCTTGCTTGCTTTTTAACCGCAATGGTGCAACTGCAGCCACTTCATTGTTCAGCGTTATCTTGAAAATTACAGCTGCTTTGCAGATATTTCTAGTGTAGCAAAAATTAAACCAATGTCCAAGCCCAGTTGCCTATGAACGCCAGATGTAGCAGCATTTGTTTATTCACATATTTCCGATTCTTTTTTAGGTTTTACTAGTGACAATCAGTGAAAAGGTTCATTACGCACGTGCTGACATTTCGCGCTGCTTTTTATTTTCCGAAAGCAAAGTTGGTTTGCAGAAAGGTCGATCATGTCCTGCTTCGACGCCTAAAACATAAGGGAAATGCCGTTCCAACAGGAGTAATTTGACAATGACGTAAAAATGCGTTTTTTTTTTTTTTAAACGTAAACAATGAAAGCAGTGAAAGGCGCGCCATGAAAGTATACGGATGCTGTATCTGGCATTGTCTTCCACATTATGTACAAATTACCCCCCTTGACACAACTAGTCGCTCTGTCAAACCAACAAAATGCGGACATGCCTTAAAATAGTGCGACGAAAACGCTAGTGTACTAATGTCTTCCGTGCTTTTCTTTGTGTTTGTTGCCAGCTGGGCTTTGTCCACAAAACGCCTCGCAATGAAAACACACAGTGCTACTGACCTTAAGTTAAAGATTAGACAAAAGTGCTCTTCGGTGCTGAGAATTGTGCACTGGAAGCTCCCAACTCACGAGGAACATACTGGGCTTCTGAAAGCCGAAAAGCGACTGAGAAAGGGCGAAAAAAAAACTCCCTTAGTTCATTTATGGGTTTATGGGAATAGACCACAAGAGGGGGCCCTGTAGCCGCCATGTTTGTAACCACCCCCATGCGGTCACTTGTGGCAAAATCGCCATTTTGTCGTGGTCATACGTCACATGCCCTCTGCTTCCGTCATGTCGGCTCTTTGTCAGTATCAATGAAATACATGCTGTTGATTATTAATAACATTAACGTGCGCCATTCATGAACATGAACTGTATTCATGTGAACCAATAAAGATTTATTCTATCAATTAACTGTTCCACGTAGATTGTCTTGTGATTTGCATGCCTCTTATTGTTCTGTAGGCATATTGTGGCTTCTGTGACGCAAAAGCTCTCCAAGTACAAAACCATCAACTTCGAAGAAGGTCCACCAAAAGTATGCCCATGCTTTAGTATTAACACATACAACGGACTATTTCACATTACATTTTGCACAAGTGCTTGACTTCAAAAATGTGCCAGATGGCAGTATCTTGTGGCATGTGTAGGTCGCTTTACAAATCATTGCGATACTGTCCACCATGTTTCCTGTACCTTAGTGTGTCGCTACTTTCCTGTGTAATTGTAGGGTGTAAAATGCAACATTAAAAAAAGAACATCATGTTGATGAGTCGGAAAGAGAGTGAGTCTAGGACTGCCGATGATCGAACGATGTGCATAGGAGTTTTTTATGCGGACTTTGCGTATGCGTCCGAAATGAAATGAGTTTATCGACTTGAACGGGGTTCTCAAATGCATTCTTTATTGATTAATGAGAATGAGTTTGACTTGAACAGGATTTTCAAGTGTATTCCTTATTGATGAATGGGAATGAATTTATTAATGGCTAGGATGAATGGAGGTGAGGGGTTGACTGATGGGGGATATGTGCTTCCTGGGCCGACTTCGCAGGGAACTGTGCCAAAGACTGGGAGGTTCTGGGATAGAACCCTACTGCCGATGTGGAGCCTAGGAATGTGCAGCCCAGACAGCACATATCTCCCCATCAGTCAACCCCTCGCTTCATTCATCCTAGCCATCAATAAATTCATTCGGTATTGTCGCGCCGGGCGTCCCAATTGTCAACTTGGGGGTCAACCGGGCGTCAACTTGGCGCCTAGCAACAGTGAACACAAAAAACCCACTTTACAGGACACTTGCGTACGCAGAAGCCACCCTCACAAACGTTGACGCCAGTGGGTCGTACTCTTCGGCATTTAAAAACAAAAAAATCGATGGCATCTGTCTAACTATAATCTATTTAAAGTATCACTGCAACGACTTTAGAACACATAGTGGAATCTGAAATAGCCATATGCAACATTAAAGTTCGTTCTGGCCCGTTTAATATCAGAACTGGCTCCGGAACGACTTTGTTTACAAACAGAATCCCACGCAAGGGCAGGGCGCCGCCATTTTCCCTGTCACATGACCTGCGCGTATGCGATGACGTGAAACCACGACCGTTCCGAGATTCCTAGCGCATGCAGGGCACGCTTTTCTCTATGGAGCAATGTATTGGAGGGCCCAGCAGCAGCCATATCGTCGTCGACGACACGCGCGTAAACGTAGAGAGAGGAGAGAACGAAAAAAGGGACGTGTGTGACGTCAACGGTAGGCAGGGCTGACTCTATGCTGTATCCGTACGTCTGCGACCGCAAGAATGGCCAATTTGGCGACGGCGGCCTCTGGCTGCGTTGGGTCTGATATGTGATAGATCTCTCCTTGTTTCGTTTTAAATGAAACCATGTAAATTAAACATTCTTTAGCTTCAGTGCAGCGAGGGTCTCATGGCGGCCATTGGAAAGCGATTTCTCGCCGTTTTGTTGTTATGGTCGCCAATCGTTTTCAATGTCCGCACAGACACAGGAACACCAGCAGGTTGTTTCTTTGTGCTTTGGTTGTTCGCATGCAGTGATCAGCTGATTCCTTGACAGAATTAGGCGGCCTGTGTATCCACTCAGAGCAATGCGCGACCCTGGGTCCAGATTTTTGGTGTCACCCCAATTCGCACAACTGTACCTGTCGGGGAGCCCTGCTCTGGGTAGCTAGTCTGCATCGTTGTGCCGAAGGTAGGCACTTGTGCACCAATGGATTGAAGGGCAGAGGGAGAAAAAGTCTCTTTTTCCGCAGCTGCACCTTTGAAAGAGGAATGTCAAGCGACAGAGCAGTGCGTTGCCTACGATCGCCACAGTTACTGCGGAGAGTTCGGACGAGCTCAGTTGCCGCCCAAGATATGCCAGTGTCAGTTCGGTTACGATATGAAAGAACGGGACAAGCAAGTTCGCTGTATTGAAAGTAAGTGCCGAACATTCACCCTTCCCTTTCGCTAGTGGAAAACTGTGTGTCGTTTTCCAGTTCCCAACGCTTTTGGAACGCCACTGTTTGACAGCCGAGACACTGTGCCCATTGTGATGGGGTGCTTGGCGGCTGGTCTTGCATTAGTTGCCTGCTGTGCGGGCATTGTCCAGCTGCTAAGGTATCCATGCATGTTCATTTGCAACGAAATTTCTGTTAATTTCCGCGATGGCAGGCCTAAGATATTGCATGTCGTATGTGTGAGAGTGGTAGTGTGCAGTGTAGTTGTAGAGGGCTTATCTGAGCTGAAACCATTGTGCATGTGCAGGATCAAGCATCGCTCAGGTGGCAGAGCCCAGCAAGACCCACGAGAGGCGGTGGTGGTCAATTTGAGCCACATGTTGCATCCCTATTCGGACATGCCCTTTCCCTTCACGGCGTGTCATGGTGAGAAGCCACACTTGAAAGATCACATATTAAAATTGGCCCATTCATTTTTGCTCTCCATTTAAAATGTCCATCCTTGCTGGTGTGCAGCATACAGGATTCGCTTATGCAGTTGCCATGGAATTTGAAAAGAATCTCATTTTGCGATCTTCCGTGTAGGAAATGTCATGTTCAGTGCCACACCAGAGAAAGTGACAGGGGCGTCATTCTAGCTCAAAACGTTCCGGTCAACCACTGCGCAAAACACTTGTGTGGACGTGCATCGTGGGAAAATTTCTTTCCAGAAACACAACAGCTGCCACCTAGCTTTTATATGGGACTGCAGACCAGGGTGGGATAGAACGAGCATGCAGTGACAGCCGCTTGACATATTTAAAAAATTTAAAGTGTAGCACTATTTCCGTCTGCAGTCCGCACCGGCTTTATGTAGCAGTAAAATAGCTGCCAAATCAGTAAATTTGGACTTTGTTTCCTAAGCTGCAGTACATGAAAATCCTGCACATTTAATTTCCTCTGCTTTAGCTGTGCCTATATAATGCACATAAAATGTTTTAAGCTGAGGCATCAAAACGGCATTGTTAGCACTGGAAGAGAAGCCTACATGGCTGAGATGTCCATTAGGAACAGTTTCTTTTGTAGAGAATGAATGAGGGGGATAATGCTTATATTGCTATCCCTGATGAGGATGAACAATGCCAAGAAGCTGGAAAGGTGGCTGGGTAGTTCAACTTCCTTGATGCTAACTGCCTTTGTGCTGCATGTCAAGTAATGCACAGTGGTCTTCCAAGTATAGGGTGAAAGAGTTTTATAATCGTGCATGCTAGAAGGATGCACAACTCGTTTTTCTTTTAGGCACATCTGCAGTTCCATTTTCTGGAGGCCTTTATGGAATGCCAGATGAAGTAAGTGCTTATGTATTTACCTTTGGAAGAGAAGCTAAACAAGGATATATTAGCTGCATGTTTTACTTTGTGTCTGGCACCAAAAGTGGAGAGAAGAAACTTGGCTGCAAGTGATTGGCTCTCACATTGATTACACTCAGCCTTGTTTGAATTTATATGTTTCATTCAGGTCAACCCTGTGTTTCCTTAGGCAGATGGTGGCGGTCAATGCTCACACACGCTATCAAGAAACAAATTAATCATGTTTATCAGTTTACACTAATTTCCAATTATTTTTTAGAGTGTTTCGATAGAATCAAGGATGAGACACAGACCAGAAAGTTAGTAGTTATAGGTAGGTAACTGTGTGAGCAGTTAAATTTTCGAGCCTGAGCCGAGCTTGAGTAGCAAATTTGTTTTTGAGCTGAGTTCGAGTATATCGCATATTATCAAATATTAACAAATACAGTAACACAAGTAATACAAGCAAGCAAAAGCAACTTTATTATGCCATGAACAGGAAGAGTGCAGCATTTCCGCAAAGTAAGTTGTGCCTCAAAGACCCCACTCTAGAGCAAAGCTCATTTTGCGGCTCTACTGGCACCTGCCAGTTTTGTATAGCACAACCAGGTTCAAGAGTCCAGAGTACTCAAAAGTTTGCGAGCTCAGATTTCATGAGCCGAGTTCAAGCCCAGTATCAGGAAGGCTCGAAATTACGAGTACTCCCACAGGCCTGGTCATAAGTAAGTTATGGACTGAACCTAACCGAAATTGTGTGCAGTTGGCTTGGTGGTGGCTAGCTGGTGGTGGGAATCATGATGAAAGAAATTGGGTGTCAAATTGACTGTGTCTCTCCATCTTATCGGTGTATGAACTGGTTCAGGTGAAGACTCGATTCATTGCTGTGGTCTTCGCAGTGCGCAGTGGCAATACGCAAGCACACAATGGCTCCGAACTAAAACTCGCATATCAGTAGCAATATGGGCATCTCTCCAGTCACCGTATATCGAGTGGAAGTTGTAAAGTTTCATGGGTGTGTGCCACATTCTATGTTGCCGTTCACTGCCGGGCCTTTGTTCTGAGTAGTTGGAAAATTTTGCATAAATTTTTCCTATTTTTCCACTCTATATTTTTGGGACATGTATTATGCACTTATTTCTCTGAGGGAGATTTTTTGAACAGGAAGCAAATGTTTTAATGCCTAATGCGTACACGAGAAACGTACAGACTGAGTTTTGATAGGTTATAAGCTCACATTCAAATAAGGATCTTACATAATCTCTGCTTTGTGCAGCAAGCGATTCAGTAAACAGGTTGGTGAATTATGTTTTGTGGATACTATACAAACAAACATTTTTTGGTTATATCCGTGTACTTGCCACCTGTTTCTTGAACAAGAAATGCTCACAAGCACGACAGTACAATGAACACTGCGTAAGAAACCCAAGACAGCTGCGAAAGATGATCAAGCGAAAGATCGCTACCTGGCAGCCCCACAAGTCAGTGCGGTATTACGTTTCCTAGCTGTAAGTTTGTTTAAGCTTTGACAACTTTTACGAAATGTTGCTTACAGATTACAGCTTGCATCAACAAAAGGTTACTCTGTAACCACCAGGAAACGTTTAATTTTATTTTGATACCTCGAAGGTTTTGGTTGTTCGTTCCACGAGGAAAGAACAAGGAAAACCCAATGATGTCATAAGGAATGAACCTGTTACAGGGCACGGAACTTTTGGAAGGACCATTAGAAAAACTGAGGAGAACCTGATAGCATGGAGGGCGAATGAGCAAAACTGTGACAGTTTCATCAAATGAAACAAACGGCTATTTACTGTGGCACATGTGCAGGGTGCCCGCCAGAATGTGCAACAGGCGTATTAAATTCGGGAATGTTCTGAAACGAAAAATAACAACTTGGTATATGATCGTCCCGATGGGGCCCACGTTCTGAGCAGTTTGAAACATCAGTTGCCAAATTAGTGTAACAATTAAGTTAATTAACCTTTTTGTTAATTAAAATATTGGTGGGGTACCATTTATAGACTTCTAGGTATTCGTGTAACAGGGTGTAGCGATCTGAGAAATGACGCTACGACACAACTGAGGATCACAAGCTTTTTACTCTACTAGAGACACGTCCTTCGTTGTGCTCTGTGTTAGCTGTAATGTATTTCTCTGCATTCTCTCACGAGCCGCCCGCGATCTTGGATGGCCTTCACTCGGTCGGGAACGGGGCGAATGCCGCGGGCATCGATACAGTGGCCCAAGAATTGGAGCTCTTCCACCCCAAACTGGC